>JAOEHY010033362.1:0-12074 GCA_025447955.1 Psilopsiagon aurifrons
GGGGGGGGCAGGGGAAGCAACCAAGAAATTTCAACATATGTCAAAATTCCCCTTTAGGCGTACCGCTGTAGCACACTTCAGCATAACTCAAAAGAGCTTTTAAACCAGAAGCCAAAGCTATTGTCTAAAAAGTTGAATACAGATGCTAATTTATGAGTTGTTGCAAACCAAAACACTTCTCAAATACAGCTGTCAATTTCAAATGTAATACAACTTTCAACAGAACTGGTCAAGCTATTACCTAAGGAAACACGTTTTATGTTTCTCCCAAGACATCAACATAGTGGTGGACCTATCCACATGGTACTTTCTAAACCAGAAACCTGATATTCATGCGTGTTTTTTAACTGACAGCAAATCTCAAACCACAAGCTGCAAATTAACATCACAACAGACTGCCTACTATCCGTGGTATTTTGCGGATGGCTTGCTGTATGGTGGCTAGACCTGTAAATATGCAAACACTGAAGAACAAACTAGAAATCGTTTTCCTTGGTGAAAGGACAAGATTCCTCCATTATTTGACCAGGGTATTATTAAATTAGCATAATATTAACATTAAATTAGCACCAACTTTATAGGAAGTGCCTAAACATCATTAACCCTTAATCTCCACACTCTCCCCCAGTCTGCAAAACTTGCAAAGAAAGCCAGTGCCACAGCTTTGGAATGTGGATGCTGCCTGTTTGAGGCTGAGTCAAGCCTCTACCGCAACTGAAAGTGGCAACTACAGAGATGGTGAGCTCACTGAGCAAGCAGAGGGTAGCTGAAGTGGATTCTCTGTGCACTTTCTTTAGCATCGAAAGGCTGCCAAGAATATTTAACTGCAAGATACCAGTTGTTATCCCCATCAGCACAGCCTCAGGGCAAGCTATCCCAGCTGCAGTGCATCCCCAGGCTCTGTTCACAGCTCAGCTAAATCACACTGCACGATTCTCCAAGCACAACCTATGTAACACGCTAGCTTCTTTCCTGCATTAGCTCCCACTACATCTTGAAACAGAGCACGAACAGTTACAAGTTAAGCAAGAAGACTGGGCATTTTACTTCCCAGATGACGGCACTGTAATTCAACAAGGTTAGACATACTGACAGAAAAGAAATTGCAGGCTGAGATCTATAGGGCACATGGATTTTGCGAAATCACAACATCAGCACAGCTTGACTGCACTTCTAGCATACAGTGAGTCTTAAACCAAAGTCTCCAAGAGAATTTCAGGAAACGTACTCAACTCCCAGATACTAGTGCTCAGCTATTATTTCACCCTTCCTTCTCATTTCCCTCTCTATGCTCTCTCCAGGTAAGTCCTTTTTTGGCCTTGCTGCCTTCCTCACTTCTTTTGCTCTATACAGTGTTTTGTATCACATCAACTGCAAACATAGTACTTTAAGACCAAAATACCCAACATTTTGAAATTCTAATCAGCTTCCCTCTAGCCAGTTACATTTTTTCCCCTTACATCTTCCTTGTCATGCTTAGAGTTTTTTAGAGCAGTGTGTTTTGTCCCCATTTAAAGGGCAAAAAATTATCCCTTCTTTCAATATGGACTCAATTTTGTACAACCATACGTTAGGCATGAAAACATTTTGTTTCTGTGGCCTGTACAGTTAAGTAACACTTACCTGGTTCTAGTTTTATTACTTTAATTGCTGCCAGCTCACCCGTGTTCACATTTCGAGCCTACAAAAGGAAAAAAAAAAACAACAAACTTTTAACTTTAGAGAAGAGCACAGTAACCAGCTCTGCATTCCCAACATTCTCTGATGACAGAGTCCAAGAGCAACCGAGATACACAGGGGTCTAAAACAGTGAAACCACTTGTTGGTTTGAGAGGTTTCTTGGTTGTCTGGGTTTCCTCAGGAAAAGCCAATAAATTAAAACACATTTGATATAAGGTTAATTCACCCTTCCCCCCTATACACCATGCATTTATTTTTATTTGGCTTACAGCTTATATTTTTATTAGATAAGCCCCAGGTTTTGAGCTCCATTATATCCAAAAGGCTTATTTAAAATAATCCATGCCTGTGCTTAATGACAGCGAGCCAAACTGTAAGTATTCTGCAGCTAGCATGCTCCTCTCTAACACACATTTGTAGGAAGCACTCTGTCAACAAAACCTGGATTTATTTTCTAACAACAAAGCAAACCCACTTAAACCCAACACCAAAAAAGAAACCAAAACCACAAACAAAAAAAAAACCCAAACCAACCTAACAACCACAAAAACTCTAGGCAGCTGTTTTCTTCAGAGCTCTGAAGGTTGAAGTATGCTCAGGAAACCCTACACTGCTACACAACAGTCCAAAATTATGCAAGTCCTCAACCACGCTGTACTTCCATGTTAAAACCCATAAACAAACTGACCACAAAGATAGTGACTGCAAAGTAGTTATAACATACACACATCTCACAGCAGACAAACAATGCCCAGGGTGCATCAACTGCTGCACCCTGCAGCGTACACGACCGCTTCCAAGATTCCCATGAGGGCAATGCAATGCTTCCTGCCGATTTCACTATGTGCTCCTTGGTCCTTGCTCTCCACTAGTGTCAGCATCCTCCCCTTGCTGCAAGGATTCAAAGAAAACAAGCCAGCAACAAAGGAGTTAGAAAGCATTCTCCTGGCATGTGCAGCAGCTCTGTGGCTAACTTCAGCAGCAATTACTCAGCAGCTTAACTGCATTTTGTATAGGACTCTATCATACAAAAGCCTATGTTCTATTGAGTAACCAAGGAAGCCAAATTTTTAACAAGCCATTAAGAAGCAATATAAATTATGATATAATGATTTCTCTTCTAGAACCGTTACACTTGACTACTGACTGAAAACCAGTAAGCCATTTGGCCAGTGCTTTCAGGATACTTCTGTGCCTTTGCACCCAGTCATGGAGAGAGAGCAGCAAAGATGCTCCCCAGCACCAAAGCAGCAGCTCCTGAAGGATGTTCAGCTACAGCTTCTCCTCTCCCCAGGGGAGTCTTGGTACCCAATGCACTGTGCTGGACCACCACTGCATTGCATGTCATTCCCACCCTATCCCCTACACAGAGGACAGAAGGTGAGACCAATCCTGCTTTGCCTTTTTTCCCTCATCCGCTTTCAAACCAAGAAAGACCAAAATTACAGAATTTCAGATACAGGCAGGTGCCCACCCTTTATGCTGCTAATGGTGTCACTGAAGACACTGTAGGAGCTCAGGGGCTCAAACATTTTGTTAACTGGCCTGAGACTCACCAAATACTGTAAGGTATTGATTCTTAACATAGCAGCTTAACAGCCGCTTGTGAAACCCCAAGTGGAAGGAAAAAAACCTCCTTAGACTACAAAAAATGGCCATCAATACAATCTGGAAATAAATGCAGCATGTTTGCCTGTGTTTAGAGATCTACCAAGCTCACTCCTAGCACAGCCTGTTTCAAACCTCTCACTGTTCCTTGGTGTGGCAATGCTCTTCTGCAGTGCTGGGAGTACCGGCATTTGCAAATAATTTGCAGGCAGATGGTTATGGATAGATCCTGAGACCAGTGGGAATCCTATAAAAATCAAGAGTAGTCCAAACTTGATAAACTGTGGAAAGAACAGTTAAAAAAAAAAAAAAAAAAAATCATTTTTCTCTGGCAACTTTCCCTGTAAATCATTATTTGCCCACCCCAATGACTCAGCAGTGTCTCCATTCATCACTGTGTGCTGGGAAAAAAAGACACAAAGCACAGGAGCTCCTTTTATCTGTACCAGAGAATGAAGGCAACATATGAGAAAGTGGCACCACTGAAGCATGAATTAGGATTTTTATTCCTTAATTTTTTTTCCAGAACATTCTTCCTATAGTGAGAAACAAAAACAGAGGCAAGATGTTCGTTAATCAAAGGTCAACATTTTTTAACTTCCAAGATTAGTAAGAAAAATTACTGAAGCTTAATGAAGACTCATGAGGGAGTCTTGTTGATAATTGAAGACATGGCTTGGGTCTACTTGCCCTAGTAAGGTAACCAGTGAGACAAAACTGCAGCGGATACCCGTAACGATATCCTGAAGTTACTCATCCTGCATGCAGCTGGGATGTGCAAGCCAAGCTGGAAACATCTGACAGGCTTCAGGGACATTGCTAGTCCAGCAAAAAAATGTTTGTTTGTTTTTTTATTATTATTTTATTTTTAACAATACTGTGCACAGCTGTCAAGAA
The DNA here is from genome assembly GCA_025447955.1 of Psilopsiagon aurifrons. Lineage (NCBI taxonomy): Eukaryota > Metazoa > Chordata > Aves > Psittaciformes > Psittacidae > Psilopsiagon > Psilopsiagon aurifrons. Next base: position 4,186 of record JAOEHY010033362.1, read on the forward strand.
CTTGTTTCTCTGACTACGGCTCTATAGGTCACTGCACTGTGCAGAGTGCAATGGAAACTAAAGCAAGACAGAAGATGGTTAGGAGCTAATGACAATATTGGAATAAGTCTGATTAAGGCATGAGAATACTCACCACAAAGTCTTATGTGCTGGTGATGCCAAGAAACTATCAACAGTAGACAGACAAATCATCTGAAGCAGGGCATACAACACCCTAGCCAAAGAAACAGAGGCCAAGCAGCAGGGAGCCTTGCCAAACCTGTGCTCTTCACACCTCATCCCCCCCCCCCATCACAAAGGGATTCCATCTTCAATGTTATGTCAAAAGAGCTGTTCAAGATTATAGGCAGGGAAGCACAAATGCTGTCTTTTCACCTCTAGCTTAGGCATTTCTTCTTCAAGAGCAACAGTGGTGGGACTCTGGGCAGCTGGCCATTCTCTGCATCAGCACCCGCCTGGGCTCATGAAAGCCAGAAAGGAGGAGCAAAACCTGATTTAATGCAGGTCATCAATGCCTCCAGGAACAGCAGGCTACCAACTGCTTACGGGCATGAATTGCTACTTAAGAAAACATGACTTGAAGTTGACAATCTGAGTAAGCTTTCACTTTGCATCCTATTCTATTTGAGTTATCAGCATTAAATGTGTCACAAATAAGAATATGATTTGCCTTTGTTAATCTGAGTATAGATAAGAAAACACCAACAAAAAGAGATTATTCCGACTGTATTGGCACAAGGGTTCCTTGCAAAGGATAATGATGGTGACCAAGTACCCCTGACAGGTTTTACAAGTTCTCATCACAAGCCTACATGAATGAGAGATTGAGAAAGAAGCATTGTATGTTTTCCAACATGTACTGGAGCCAGCACTGACTCGGAATTTGAGGGTGCTTGTGTACATGCCATACAATAGCTCAGTATCTTGAGGACAGTGCCTTATGCTTTCATTCAGCATAATCACACTAAAGTTGCCAATTACTTACGGGTTTTGAGATTCAAACATCAATAAGGACTAGGCAGCTGAAGAACAATTTCAAGCAAGTATTTTTGAGTTGGCAAACGCAACCAAAAGATTTCAAAGTGCCAGGTAGGAAAATACACATTCATTTTTGGTTTCCACTTGCACCTTACATGTTCTAACTCTCAGCCTTTTTGATGATGAGGCTAAAAACAAGAATCAGGAGTTTTTCCCCCATCCCTGTTTCCATGAGCAGGAGCCTGCAACCAATTCCTTTAAATGCAGATTTCATTATGTCAATGGGAATGCATTATACAGCTCTCCCAGAAGCAAAGATTAGCCAACACCACCTGCATCTACACATGGCCACTTATTACATGTATACAGCATTTATACAATGTCTGCCCTGGAAAACCACATAAAAATCCTCATTCTACCAGCAGCTAAAGCAACGATACTCATCCAGAGATCCAGATTGCCATATCTAGGGAGGCGTTTAAAAAGAAAATCCACCAACTGCAATGTCAAGCTGAAGAAGCACTGCTTATTCAACAGGAAATAATTATTAGTGTCTCTATAACAACAGTAGGAGATCAGACCAAAATGCTGTATAAAAACCTGCCACCCACTAGAAATAAGAGACAAAAAAAAAATCCAGGTTTCGTTATTACTATTATACAAAAATCCATTAACCAAAATGCCTCACAATTGGAAAGATCACTCTGAAACAGATGGAAAGAGCAATGGGTAGGGCAGTACTTGGATGGGCTCTATTGGGAAACACCAGAGGCAAAGCAAGAGACGTGCATGGTGTGTCTCTGAAAAGGAAGGGAAAGAATAAAGGGGGAAAGAAGGCTGGTATTCAGTACTGCCTCTCAATATATGCCACAACAGCAGATTCATAAGTAGTGCTTTGTGCAGTTGAACCAATACAGACATAAAATCCAAGGAAGTAGATGTCTTGCCAAGTTTGTATTTGTCCTTCAAATGAAAACTAGTAACATAAAGCATATAATGCTGCAACAAAAAGTGGGCCAAAAAGCAAATCTAAGACAGTAACAACAGGGCACTTCCGGTTTTGACTACTTTATGTGAATTGTTGAACAAAATGTAGAGCAGCAATTTCTAAACAAGTTGCTACTCATGGGATAACTGGTCCCAGGGAACAGACAGGCTTCCCAAACTGGATTAGCTCCATTCTTCAGGAAAATGCACCCAAATGGCTTCCCAACCCCTTTGCTTCCAGTCCTACATTCTTCCTCTACAGTTTCTCTGAAACCCACACAAGTCCCCAGGAGCAGATTCAACTTTCTAAGCCAGCAGAAACCCACCTGCCCCTTCTTTTTTTGCTTAGTTTTTTACCAGGAGAACCAACCACACCAGCACAAGCACCATATCAATTACCAGAGCTACCACCAAGTAAGCAGTAATAGAGCCAGGAGCAGGGTAGGGAATCACCTCTCTCTGGCAATGGTGAGCTCTTACATCAGACATCAGTTCAGCCCATCCTACAGAATCAAAGCTGGACTTCACAGGAATTGAACTACTAAGAATTATGCTAAAAATAATACAGTTACACATTCTGGTAGGAGGCATGATAGCAAAACCCAATCGAGCTACAATTTTAGAAAGCAATGTTTTGACAAAGGTGATGTCAGACAAAAAGATGTGAAATGAAGGCAAACAAAACTCCCTACACAAGGCATGGATCACTGGTTAACGAAACCACAGCCACAGAAACTACGCCCTGTAGTACTTACTCTGCACAGTAAAATTGGGATGGCAAAACAACCACCCCTCTCTGCCTGCCTGACAAGCTTCAAAAGACAATTAAAGCTGAAATTACAGCCTTCAAAATATAGACATTTATTCCTAGAAAAGTCAAATGGAGCTTCCAGCTGCAAGCTCAGTGAAGTAGAAATGAAGATCAAAGTGCCCATGAAAAACCACACAACTAAAAGGCACACTTTCAGTATTTCAGAAGCAGGAAAGCTGTAGAAGAATTGATGCCTTACTGGATCACCCCAGGAAAGAGGAGAGCAAGGACACAGACATGGGGAGAAGAGAGATGTGCTTAGGACTCTGCAAAATGGAAGTTCATCGAAATTGAGGTTCAGCTGCCTTGGAGACATCCTCTTCCAGCAGCACCAGGAAGCAGTATCAGAAATCAGGCACTGGAACATGGCTGACAGCAGGTAACAGTAACCAGGTGCTCCCCAGAGATGCCCACAGGATCCAAGGGATTCAGAGTGAAGCACTTGAGCTCTAAAGTACATTACTTCCCTTACCAAAACCAACTCACAAGCCAAAGCACTAGGGACCAAAAAAATCAGGCTTTTTCTTTTTAAAAATGAGATGTCAAGCAAAGTGCACCTTACAGAGTCCTGCATCTTCATTAGTCAACTGACTGAAGCCATAAATGACAAAAAGAACTGAAATAAGGCAGACATCTCACTAATTATCACAACTATTTCAGCAAAGGAGAAAGGAAAAGACCTTTCTTTTAGGCTGAAAAGCTTCTAAGGTGTCAACCACCCTAGGTGAATGACCTGTGAGATGGTAGATGAAGCTCAATCTCTATCAAGCCAAAACAAAGATTCCCCCCCCCCCAAGATATGCTGTGATATATCCATATGAACAAAAGAAATGGACCTAAAATCACCACAGACTATACTTCAAATCTGTGTGCAATTGCCGCCAAAACCAAAGGTATTTGGATGGGGGCAAACAGGAAAATTAGCACTATTTTGTCTCTATCCGAACACCGCATGCAGCACTTGTAACCCAAACCCTAAAAGAACAGCATAAATTACAGAGGACCTGGGACTAGGGATGATTAGAATGGCAGTTTCAAACCAAGAGACACAAAAGCCTTTCTAAATGAGACAGAGTAAACACAGAGCAAACTACATTAAGCAACCACCCCATTTAACTGTAGGAGTATTTCCTGAAACTGAAGAGGACAGGGCAGTCTCTCTTTTTCACCATCAAACAAACAAAACTCTTCTACACTTTGCTGACCACCCTACACAATGCAATTCTTTACAACAGTGAAATACAGAAACAAAGGTAGAACTGACCTGTACTACAGCAAAACTAGTTTCCACCTTTTCTAGCAAGTGTTACTTTGGACAAGAACATCTGAAAGAAACAGAGGTGACGTTCAAGAATTTTCCCGACACGTAACTGCTCTTTTGCTATTAGTCTCTAAACTAGACTTTAGATGAAGCTATATTACTTGACAAGCAAATTTACTGAGACATAGAAAACAAACCCATATAAATAAAAACATGATATACAACACTCAAGAGTACTCAACTATTAGCAGATTGTCTGTGTTTTGTTACAGGTGCATCAACCATCTGACAAAGTAGTAACTCGATCTTCCCATTCAGTTCAGCAGTCTTTCAAGGAGACATCTCTGGACATGTGAACAGACTTTAAGTCCTGTGTTTTACCTAAACTTCCAATAAGAGCTTTGCAACATTAACATTTCAGCTATATATAGGGGCAACATAGCTTCACTGAAAAAAAATTAAAAAAAAACAAACATCATCTCTCTTTCATACTCTCACTGAAAACGGCGTTATGTCCAATAATTATGTCTCTGGAATACATCAAGAACTAAACAACCCAGATAACACTTCATCTCCTACAACCAACTTGCACTGATGCCAGTTAGAAGAGACACTTTATTGTTGGCTGTGCATATTTGATTTGAGAACTAATGGCATATGAACAAGTTACCCACTAGCCTTCCTGTGATTAATTCAATATCATCTTTTCCAAGACCTCTCTGAACACCAAACTTGGGTGGGAGGGCAGTTATTTATAAAGTGTTACTTCAAGCCAAAAATCCATACTTGCAGTGCTCTAGCACACTTCCAGGTACCAGCAAACAGCATGACTCATAGCAGCAGGGCTGTATATATCTGACCCATATCCTCTTCCCTTTGAGTCTCTGTAGTTCAGTCCACACCATGGGCTCTTACTTCAAATTCAAAAAATCTTCAGAGCAAAGACCCCACCTCTTTTACATCTTTATTTTTATATAATTATTTTTTTTCAAATAAATCAAACATCTAACCTATGTCCTGTTGTAGTCCAACTGAAACAGCAAGGAAGATGCCAGCCTGCTTGGCTTTCAGCTCAACCCTTTGCCAGGAAAGCAGGTTACAGGAAGGTCAGCATTTAGTAAGAATGTCAACATAACAAGACTGTCACTTATTAAGGTAATAATCCCTACTAACAGCAGAAACACCTCCCAAAATGGCTCTCCCTGCTAAGGAGGGGGAAATTGCAATTTACAAAGAATAGTTTGAAGCTGCCCAGGTACATCCACTGCTTGGATCCACGCTGCTGAAACTGTGCCACTGAGGAGCACCATCATCACACAGCTAATCTTAACCTCATGCAATTATTTCCTCAACCACAAAGTTAGCCTACAGACCCACAAGATGAAGCAAATGAAAGACACTTTAGGAAATCCCTCACAAATTTAAGATAATGCCTTCATAAGCTCACATGTCGATGACACCTAAGCCCATATTATTTCCTCTTTGTCACATTAAAAGTAAGTAGCTTTCAGTATTACTTTTGGAACGCTTTCATGCTCCACTTTAAAGGCTTCTTGGGCAAAACCTTCTCTCAGTATGAAAGAGGCAATAATCCACTCAGGAGAAAAGCACATCTCATTTTGTGTTGTCCACAACCTGATCAGAAAACACTTCTCTCTCATCTAGAAGAAATAAATAATTGTAATACCAGCCTAGTGTGTCCTGATGCTGATATATCCCTTTCTAACCCAGCCGTCAGGAGGAGAGAACTTAAGTGCTTCGAAAAAAAGTCACAAGCAGTGACAAATACTGGCCACACAGAGCACCAAAGTGAAGGCTACTGCAATGCAAGTTCCATAATCAAGAAAACCTTGACAAATCCAATGAAACAAGTTTTATACGCTTAGTGGCACCGCAAATATAAATATTAATTCTATGGTTGGAGGTAGCATCCTCAAACTGTAAACACTGATTACTTGGCTAATTCATATCCATCATAATAATGTAAATAGCACTGAAAAAATCTGATTGATGAGATATCACAGAGTCAATACAGCAGTTAAAAACTGCAACAGAACCAGAGCTGAAAACATTAAGAGAACAGCTTGCCGGGAACAAAACCCCCAAAAAACAGTGCATATGGCAAGTGGAGTTGGATAATTAAAATCCACACAGTAGACAAATACTCAGAGGAAGCTGGCAAGGTGAAAACAACACAAAGCCCCCTTTCAATTAAACAATTAATAAAGCAGGGTGTTAGCACACTACGAACACAGTAACAAGAGGATTTAGGACTTGAAACTTTCGTAACATTTAAGCGAGCCAGGATTAAACCAAAATCACCCCAACCTAAACAAGGCTTCATTCCAGGTGCACTCACCTAGTCGAACACATCTGCTTCAGAGCAAGTCCTGTGTGCCTCAAACTGGGGAATGACTCTTAATGTTTCCCTGCAGCCCTGTCTACAATGCAAGTTTTCTTAAACACACACACACACACATGCACACCCATTCTGTGATGGCAAAACCAGACCAGAAGACACTTGGAAAGCACACGGTTAAAGTGATGCTTCCAACAGGCTGCACATGACAAACTTCCCTCTGCTCTGTCACCAAACAGGAGTGGGTACCTGAGGGACAGGCTGTCACAGCCCATCAGACAAGAGTTCACCTGGATGGATACACAAATAGCAACAAACGCCGCAGAGGAGAGAAAAATGTCAGAGTATGCTATAAAGCCCAAAAAGTCAAACTTACACTCGGCTACTGATGCTTTAATTTTGCTACATTTCTGAAGTTAGGGCAGGTTGATGAAAGCCTCTGATCTTACCAACACCTTTCCTGGCTCCCCAGTTTGCCTGGTCAGCCTCACATTTTACAGAGATACAAGCACAAAACGCTGGTGTTTTCACCAAGACAGCGACGGGAGCAGCGGCCGCGATCAACAGCCCTGATCGCTTTCAGGCACACGATTTCAAGTGACATTTGGGCTGGAAACGAGCGAGCAAACATGCGACTCCCGCACCCCCAAAGGTCGGTCTGGAGAACAGCGGACCCCCTGGGTTCCGCCCGTGAAGCGGACTTCCGAATCTGCACCCAACAGCGGCAAGAACCGACTCCAGGGGCGGCTCCACGGCCGCAGAAACCGAAGAGCACCGCGGTCCCGCACGGCCAGCGGGGCCCCCGGGTCCTCCCCTCGCAGGGGTCGGCCAGGACAGCGTATGAAGAGGCGCACTGAGCAGGGTCCTTCCAGAGGGGAGCCGGAGGCGACCAGACCGGGAACCCACCCGCCTCCAGCAGGACTGGGACCGGTGTGACGAGACAGACTCCGCAAGAACCAGGGGGACGAGAGGCGACCGCGCTGCCCACAACAGCAAGAGGGGGGTGGGGTGGGGGAGGAAAGCGGGAAACGTCACTTGGCAATAGAAGTCCCTCTCAGCTTTATGGAGGGGAAGACCGACCCGGCGGCTGGCAACGGAACCCACCAGGGTGGGAGCGGGGGACAGGGAGCGACGACACAACCGCGCCGGCCCGCGGAGCCGCGGCTACCTTGTAGACGTCTCCGTAGGTGCCACTGCCGATGCGCTGGATGAGCTCGAAGTCCTCCTGAGGGTTGCGCCGGGACAGGTCGCACACCCGCCCGCCGCCTCCACTCATGGTGCCGAGGGAGGCCCCGCTCGGCCTCGGCCCCCCCGGGCGGGGGGAGGAGGGAACCGGACACCGGAGCGCTCACCGCTGCCCCCCTGCCCGCTCCGGCAACATGGCGCCGCGCCTCCACACTGCGCATGCGCACAAGGCACCTCCCCACCCCGCTCCCTCACCACCACCCCTACGCCTGCGCAGGCCGGCACCAGGCGGGGCGGCCACCACTGCG
>JAOEHY010033362.1:12174-27612 GCA_025447955.1 Psilopsiagon aurifrons
GACGCACTGTTCCAGCCCATGTTCTCTGTTTGTCCTCTCCAGGCTGGCACCGCTCCCAGCCCCAGGAATGCGCTTCCCGATGAGGCCACATTCCATGGGGAGGCTCCTGACGGGGCAGGTTTTGCCTTTGCTCCGCACCAGGATGTGACCCACAGCCACCTCCCCGCAGCCTCTGCCCCGGTGCCCGGGGCTGCCCACATCTCACTGCGGTGATGGGGCTCTGCGGTGCCCTTTGGACCGAGGCGGCACCCGGGGGCAGAGGGAAACCCTTCCCGGCCTTCAGAGGAGGCACTGGGGAGGTTCTGCGGGCTCAGCCCCCGTTGCAGTGGCTCTGGATGGGCACCATAAAGGGCTGGAGAGGGGTCATGGAATGAACCAGGGTGGAAAAGAGCTTTAACACCATCAAACCCAAACTTAACCCCAGGCCAAGGCAGGGGATGGTGACTGCAGCCCTGCGCTGGGCAGGAATTGATCCTCAGCTCCATCTGAACCTCCCCTGGTGCAGCTCGAGGCCGTTTTCCTCTTGGCCCATCCCTTGGGAGCAGAGCTCAGCCCCTCGGGGCTCCATCCTCCTGCCCGGTGCTTGTAGGGAGCCATTAGGTCCCCCCTGCACCTTCCCTTCCCATCTAACCCGGGTTGGGCCCTGCAGCATGGTGTGGGCTCTGCCCCATAGGCACCCATAGGCACCATTGTCCCTATGGGCACTCACTGCACCCATCGCACCCATAGGCACTCATTGCATCCATAGGCACCCACTGAACCCATAGGCACCTATCGCACCCATTGGCACTCATCGTACCCAGAGGCACCCATTGTCCCCATAGGCACTCATTGCACCTATTGCCCCCATAAGCATACATTGCCCCCGTAGGCACCCATTGCCCCCATAGGCACCCATCGCACCCATAGGCACCCATTGCACCCATAGGGACCCATTGAACCCATAGGCACCTATTGCACCCATAGGCACTCATTGTATCCAGAGGCACCCATTGCCCCCATAGGCACCCATCGCACCCATAGGGACCCATTGAACCCATAGGCACCTATTGCACCCATAGGCACTCATCGTATCCAGAGGCACCCGTTGCCCCCATAGACACCCATCGCACCCATAGGCACTCATTGCCCCCATAGGCACCCATTGCCCCCATAGGCACTCATTGCCCCCATAGACACCCATCGCACCCATAGGCACCCATCGCCCCCACAGGCACCCACAGACTCATCCTCACAGCGCCACCTCCCGGCAGGAAACGCGTCCGGAAGCGGAACCGGCTCGGCGGGTGCCCCGGTCCCGCCCCGCCGCACCGCACCGCGCCCCGCGCCGCGTCACCGCCGCCATATAGCGCGGAGCGGAGCGGAACAGAGCGGAGCGGCGCGGGCGTTGTGCGGGGCTGCGATGTTCGCGCTGAAGCGGAACGCGGTCATCGGCCTCAACCTCTACTGCGGGGGGAGCCCCGCGCCGCCGCCGCCGCCCTCCGCGGGGGCCTGGGCCGCGGGATGCTCCGAGGCGCTGCTGGGCTGCGGTCCGGTCCCGCTGCGGAGCCCCGAGGAGGAGTTGGACGGCTGCGAGCCGGAGCCTGAGCGCGGCCCCGCGGCGGCACCGGCAGCGCCTGCGAGGGCCCCCATCTGCCGCCCCTGCCGCTTCCCCGCTTCTCCTCCGGCCTTCCCGTCCCCGCGCCTGGTCTTCGCCACGCACGAGCACCAACTCCCGCCTTGACAGCCTCGTCCTCGGGGTGAGCGGTGCTGCCGGCTCGGGGACTGCCTGGTTCAGGCCCTGTGCGTGCAGCCGGTGACTCAAAAAGCCAGATCTTGCATGTTCACTGGGATTCCCCCTCAAAAGACAGCTCCCAAACACGTACAGGGCAGACCCCAGAGCCAGCCCATTGGCACGGGAGCTGCCATCTATTCATCCGTCCATTCCCGGAGCCCACGCATGCAGCTGAGGACCCCCAAAATTCACCAGCCCCTCTGCATGCTGCTGGAAGAGCCTGCAGTGCCCAGAGCCCAGGGGCAGCCCCCCCATGCTGTCCCGCCTGCTCTGGTGCCCCGCCACTGGTTTCCAGCTTGGGACAGGGCACTTCCCTACTCCTCAGTGCGTGGCAGTACAGCGCTCCTCCCTACCACAGTGCACAGAAACGGGAACTCATTGGAATCCCAGCTTTGCCGGCTTCTGTGGGAGCTTCTGGGGCCTTTGACAGCTCTTGTGGGCGAACCACACGTTATGGGTATCCTCACATCTGCACCATGCTGTGCACCTGCCAGTCCCCCCCAACCAATGACACAGCATCTGTGTTCGCCAATCCTACACACCGGGGCTGGGAAACCTCTTCCCCTCATCCATGGGACTGTTTTCCCTTATTTTGTGGCTTTTGTAGTGTTGTGCATCCCCCCCAGGATAAAGTGTGTACCCTTTCCTCCTCTTACATACATGCTGCCAGTCCCACTCCTATCTTGTACATGGCTTTCCAGCATGGAGGAGGCATGTGGGTGCTGGCCTCCATCCCCAGCTGTGCCCCCCACCCTCTGTGAGGGGAACAAGTGCCGGCTGTGTGGGCTGTGGGAACCCTTCTCCCCAGGCCAGGTTGGATGGGGCTTTGAGCAACCTGGTCTAGTGGAAGGTGTCCCTGCCCATGGCAGGGGGTTGGAAATAGATGAGCTTTAAGGTTGCTTCCAAACTTAAAGTCCATTCTATGACTCTACATGCAACCCTGGAGCATGGCTATGCAGCACGTGGTTCCTAGGGCATTTCTTGGGCTCTGTGCTGGTGAACCAGGCATGGCTTTTCCCACCACACTCCCTCTGCCAGTGACTGATGAGTGAAATGAAAACAGTGGGATAAGGGATGACTTAGGGCTCAAAGATGCACCATCTGCTTGCCGCCCTGTCTGCCTTGCCTAAGGTGTTGGCATCAGGGACACTCCTCTCTGCTGAAAAGGTCTGTGGGGATGTGGAGCTGGGCATGGGCTCATTTCAGTGTGTGATTATCAGAGCAGAGAATGAACTGAGGGGGTTGAGCTCTGGCAAGTGCAGCAGTGATGGCTGTGGAACTGCATAGGCTGTCAGTGCATTTATCGCTCTAGTCACCCTGGGCCATGCATCCCTGTCCTTGGCTCCATTTTTACGACCTTTGCTCTCACAAGTAAAACCTGCCAAAACCGGATTCAGACCACTGTGATTTTTCCTGGCACATGATTGAGGATTTTGGGATGTGCTGTGCTGCTTTCTGCTGCAGAGCTGGGACAGGCAGCAGGTATACTTAGCTCAATGGGGCTGCCACAAATGCTCCGAGATCCAATCCAAGGGGTCTAGGCTCTGTGACAAGTTCAGGAGTAGCAGCAGCTCTGGATGAATTATGGTAGGAAATGACAGGGAGTTTGAGCTCTGTCCGGAAAGGCTGACAGACATCCTGCTGGGGAACACCGATAACCTCGTCACCTACCTGCTCTTTCATTTCAGTCGCCATTTTTATCTCATTGAAGAGGAAATGGGTTATAGTTATTCCCATGCCAAGTTCTGCTTGGATAGAAATGGTTACAAATGAAGAGTTATTTTTCCCCTTAAATCCTGCTTTCTACCCACGGCAGCTGCCTACGCTTCCTCTGTTCTTACAAAAACACCCATGAGTTTCTTCAGGAATGTCTCTGACCCTTCACCTTGGTAAGAGAGGCAGATGGAGCTGTGCCCTCTGCTGTCTTCAGAAACAGGTCAGATCAAATGGGTATCAGGCATCATTTGCTTCTCCAAGCTTTGGGGCACCTTTTCCTGCTTTTCCTTTTTCCTCCTATTCCTTAGATGTAGCTTCGATGTGTAGGGCAGTTGAGCTGTACGCTGCAGCGGGGCAGACTGAGTTCCTCTTCAGCATTGCTCAGGGAAGTCAAATAAATTAATAAAAAATGCATTTGGGTGTTAGCATTTTTGCTCGAATGCTCTTGCTTTTAGAGTTGTCCTGGTGATGGTGGGGGATTTGCTGGGGCATTTGACTGCTGTGCTTCCAGAGATCATGAGCCCCAGCTGTAATCAGCGGCACCCAACAGACACAGAAAATACCTTGCTGAGGCTGGATGTCTTGTTATTTCCAGCTGCACTCACAGTCCATCCATCCTGTCACTGCTGCTTAGGTCCAAAATGCCACTTTATGCTTTAAAGCCCAAAATTCTGGCCACTGCTTGAAGCAGAAGCACTGGCTCCCTGGCCAGCATGCATTGGCAGGATCCACCTGCCTCCATTCAGGTTGCACCAGTGCAGTTTGCCACAGCTGGAGATCCCTTCTCAGCCTTCTGGCATATTTCCATGCCAGAGGAAAGGACAAGAAGCTATGGAGGAATAGCATAGCCTGGGGCCAGCCTGTCTCTTTCGCTTATGGAAGAGCTGCTGTGACAGGGAGGATGTTCTTACAGAGCCACAGAGCACCTACTTGAGCCCAGTTGCATCAGACACGGAGGTAGGCAAGTGTTTTCTGGAATGCTGAAGGCTGCCTTGATCAGGGGAAGCTGTGGTTTGTGTCAGTCCCAGGGCAGGTTGGTTGTGGTTGTAAATAGTGCCCCAAAGAAAGGAAAGCGTATGAAGGGAAGTTTAAATTTAGAGAGCCCAGTTGGCTCCAGATGGAGGAGGCCCATGTACATACTGGTCAAGCCCATACTGTGACTCCTGCTGCAGTCACTCCTGATTTCCAGGGAAATGAGCAAACCCTCACACATTTAGGGATGAGAGTGTAAAAAAGCAGCAGTGCAGCCTGGGCACTTTCCCCTTCTCCTCAAACATGAGGCTTTTACACTCTACTTCATAAAACAAACAGAGTCTTTCCAGCATTATGTCAACAGTCTGAAGACTTGGCTCCTTCTGTGTTCTCTTGCCCTTTAAAACCTCGAGCTGCTGTCTGCCCCCCCTGACCACAGCCAGCATCTCTTAGGTACCAATTCCTTGTGGCATCCAACATCGATTCCCATCTGTTCTGGGCTGACTTTTGCTGGTTGTTCCCTGTTCAGCTGAGCAAGCCCAGCTCCACTCTCCCAAGCACTCAGCACCCTGACTCAAGGAGGGACATCCACCCAGGATGAAACCCTTTGCACTGTGTGCCTGTTTCATCAGTGGCTGCATGACCAGGGACTGCCTTTTAGAGGCCTCTGTGGTGTCACACTGAGGAGCAGGGTGCCAACAGTGACCGCTCATGCTGGCATTTGCTCTGCAAAGAACGCAGAAGGCAAAAAAGCCTTTCTGTAGGGAAACGTGCCACAGAGCAGCAACGGCTGCAGGGTGAGGTAGAGCACATCTCCCTGGTGTTTGCCCTTTGGGGATATCAATCAGTGGTGCAGCTTGTGACAGCTGGAATGCAGCCTGTCTCCCTCCCGCTCCCCTGCAAGTTCCATAGCTCAGCATGGGCTGCTTTGGAGAAGATAGCAATAGCCAGTTCCCAGCAGGCAGGGCTCCTGCCTGTGATTCTGCATTACTCAGAGCACTGTGTCTCCTGCTGCAGTGCAGGCCTTTTCTGGGGAAGGTTTTGTCTTTGCCAGGAGAGGCACAAGTGTAGCATGAGAGGAAAAACACCGATTGCCTTTGCTCAGCAGCCCAGTAGTAAGCGTTTCCTCATATTTCTTCATGTCTTTGTGGAAATACTCATCTCTGTCTTTCAGAGCGTAGCAGTGTCCTTTTTGAAGGGGAAAAGAGGGGGGAAGAAGTCAGGCTCCTTTGTAATAGACAGTGTTTTATGACTGCTGTTGGCCAGTGGTGGTCTCTGGAGGACCCAGGTCCTGCTACTCGGAGAAGCTGGGCAGCTGGGCAGAGCTGATTACTCAGAGGAGAAGGGGTGAGCAGAAGCCAAGCCAAAGATAAAAGGATGGGGAGGAGGAGGGCAGGTAACAAGGTCTAGCTGCAAGAAAGGGGGGTAATTCCCAGCACTGGGAGGGGAGACCAATGCTGGTTACCTGGTACAGGAACACCTTGTCTTCCTCTCTGGCAGGCATCACCCAGAGATGCACTGCTATCAGGTACTACTTCTCCCAGATGGTATGCTTGCACAAGGTCCCCTTCAGTGTGACAAATACCATCCACCAACATGAATGGCATCTGCTCTTTATGTGTTCAGCACAGCCCACTCCTCTCTGGCAAGGACCATGGCTTGTGCTCTCCCCTTCGTGTCAAAAACACAGCAATGAAGACACAATGAGTTTGCAGAGGAAGCAGCATCCCATCGGGGTCCAGCCATCAGCAATGTTCACCTCCATTTTGACTTGCAGGCCACTATGGTCTGTCCAGGAAAGCATGAACACCACACACGAGGGTTTTTAAGCTTGTTGAATGTAACCTGCTCCTGGCCACCTTTCACAGGCAGATCAGCTCTCATCTCCCCTCTCCACAGACACCAGCTTGAAAATGTGTCACTGGAAAAGGTCCAGCAGGAGACACCAGAAGCCATGTGCTAAACAATTACAGCAGAACCTGTCTGCCTGGAAACTCCCCAGCATTTAGAAATGGGAGCATTTCTGTCCTTCCAAGTTGCTTTAAATTTAAACCTTAGAAGGAAATAGAGAACAAAGAGTGTATCACTGTGTGTCTGTGTAAAAAACCATGATGCATCCACATCCTGGAGTTCATATGGCTGAAGCCATATGATTATATGGTTGAAATGATGGTGGGAAGTTTATAGCTCAATTTACAAAACCACTGGTTTGTAGCAGCCTTGCCACAGTATCACTTTCTACAATCAAGTACTGGCATTGCTCCTGCTGTGGGTGTGTGCCTGGCATAGGCCAGCTGCATCCATGGCCACTTCTAGGCGTCCGTCAATTCCTCCTGCAGGGGAAGGTTTGTCTATGATAACCAACTCTTGATTTCTTGGATTTGGTGGAAACAGACTTGAGAAAGATCATGGCCAGATTCCTGGCCATGGCTGTTGGTGCATCATGGCAGCAGTCAGCTTCTTTTGAGAGGAAAGCCGCACCCAGCACTTCGCAGGTCTGCTATTCCTGATGCCAGGTAACAAGTTGTTCCAGCATGCTAATTGCAGATGAAGGCTTCGCCAGGTTTCCCTTGGGTAAGTAGCATGTGCTGCCAGTATGTGGAGCGCGCCTTTCCTTCTGATCTCCAGTTACTGTGCCATGCCGAAAGTGAGTTGTTCACTCAGGCAAGTGGAATAACCAATGATGAGAAATAAAACACATGTGAAAAATGCTTTAGGCCTCATGCAGCAGCAGATAAGGACCATGGGGCTAAACCAACTGCTCCCTCCTCTTAACAAAGTGATGTCTTCACAACATAACAGTCCCTTGGTGCAGTTTGCAGTCCTTCAGGATGGACTAAATATTTCTTTTAATACTGATGTACAAAAGGGGAGTACTTTAAAGAAGTGTCATAGTCATAAAATTAGAGGTTGTTTAGAGTCGGAGGAAAAGTAAAATCTGTGAAAATGAAGCAATGAAGCCAGTGTGAGTTTGAACCATCCAAACTCACAGGGCTAAGCACAAGACCTTCTCTTGTGCCAGAAAAAATATTTTGATTTGAGCAGCTGTAACTCACTGTAGCATTGCTCTGTATTTTTTCATATATTTGGAAAGCACAGGCCTGAGGAAGGCTCACTGTACATGGCCAATTTAGCTGCCTGATGAAAAACACAGCTTAATGAAAAACACTTAAAGAAAAGTAACCCAACAGAAACCCTAGGCTGGGAGAGAAGGGTGTCCAGCAGGGAGCTGGAGAGGGATTCAGCATGAATGGTTCCTCACCAGAGGTATGTGGAGAGCCACCATGGAGGTGGATTACCTGGTCACTAACCTCCACATCAGATTGCACAAGTGCAGGCAAAACAATTTACCCTGGCTGCTCTGAGGTAGGCAGCAGGTCCTGCTCCCACGCAAGGAATTTGGCACCACAGCGCCAGCTTGTGCTATCTAATTGTGTCTTGTGAGTCAGATCGAATCACAGATGGAGGCTCTGGCTAGCCTGCTCTGTTTGAAGGGCAGGCTTGACTGAGAAGAGATTCCCCTATTCTTTAAAGTAGTGACCAAGAAGTTTGCTGGATGAAGTTCACAATCACAGATCTAGGGTTTAGCCTTGTATTACTGGATAATACGTGAAAACTTTATGAATGATGGTAATTATCACCTGTGTGCCATCCAAGATAACTTATGCCACTAAAGCTGGATGAAAGTTGTTTGATTAGTAAGGCCTAATATTTATTTTGTTATTCACACTATACTACATCTCAAAATAACAACACAATTATTTAACTTATAGGAATGTTTTGTACTATCTCTGTGCCATAGAAATGATATCATCAGTGTTAAGCAGCAGTAATCATACTGGGAATGTAATCATAATTGGGAATAGCCAATCATTCATTGTCTATTCCCACCCAAAATAAACCACCCTTGAGGCACATACCAGAATTCCCCATCCTCCCACATTATTTTTTATGTGCACCACAGGAACTTCATCCCCCTCTACAGTACATAAAAGTTCTGATTGGGCTGTGCCAGCCCTGTAGGCAGATCCCCTAATGTTCACTAACGAGGGGACTTTTGCTAAATGTGTATCCCAGTGTTTGAAGGCCCCACCACCCATTGCTCTCAGTGTAGTTTTTAACAGTCAATTGTACTGTCTGATTTTCCCAGAGGCTGGTGCATGATAGGGGATGTGATATACCTGCTTGATGTTGTGCTCTTTGGCCTCATAGAGGTTGTTTCAGAAATGAGTCCCATTGTCTGACTCAGTTCTCTTGGGGGTGCCGTGTCACCACGAAATCTGCTTCTCAAGGCCCAGGATAGTGTTCTGGGCAGTGGCATGGGGCACAGCGTATACTTTCAGCCATCTGGTGGTTGCTTCCACCATGGTAAGCACATGGCTCTTGCCTTGGTGGGTTGGTGGGAGTGCGATATAATCAATCTGCCAGGCCTCCCCATATTTGTTCTTCAGCCATCACCCTCCATACCAGAGAGGCTTTAACCGCTTGGCTTGCTTAATTGTAACATGTTTCAGAGTTGTGAATAACCTGGGCAATAGTGTCCATTGTTAAGTTCACCCCTCGATCACGAGCCCATCTGTATTGCATCTTTGCCTTGTGTCTTGGGCCCACAGGGTTAAAAGCAATTCACCCTTATGTTGCCCATCAAATCCATCTGAGCCACTTCAATCTTAGCAGCTTGACCAACCTGTTGGTTGCTCTGGTATTCCTCAGTGGCCCAACTCTTGGGTACATGGGTATCTACATGGCACACCTTCACCCATGGTTCTGCAGCCAGGCAGCAGCATCGTGCCACAGTGCAGTCACTGGGATGGGAATAGCTCCAGTGCCTGTTGGTTTGTTGTCAGAGACCTTCTTTTCCCTTTGAGGGTACCGTAGTGTTGAGCAGGGCTCCGTAGGCATGCAGTAGCATGCTGCAGTGATTTGTGCCTCCCTGGAATAGCAGGATGACAGCATACTTTTTCCAAATGTTTTACTAGTTCTTCTGGATTTTGCACTTGTTCAGGGGTGAAAGTCCAAAACACTGGAGGTGCTCACTGTAGTAGGTACTTGCCTATACTATCCCACACACCCTGCCACTTGTAACTCTTCAGCCTCAGGGAAGATCTCTGGGTGGTATTTTGAAATAACTGTTTAACCTTAAATAAAACCTGAACCATATGAAGCAATGTGCTGCTTCCCAGCAAAAGGACCAGGTTGACTTCAAGGGTACTCAAAGGGTATTAAAAATCCTTAAAATTCTCAAATGCTACCATAATCAGCCTGGAGGGGAAAGAGGGAAAGAAGGAGGGAAGGACCGCTGTCATGGTTTAAGACCAGCCAGCAACTAAATACCGCATACCTGCATGCTCAGTTCCACCCACATTCCCCAGTGGGATGGGAGGAGACTATCAAAAAACATAAATACCTGTGGGCTGAGATAAAAAGTTTAATAATTGAAATAGAAGTAAAATATAATAAATAAAGTAAAATATAATCACATAATAATGTATATAGAGAAGGAATAAACCCTGCCCCTCTCCCAAGGAAAAAACAAAACACAACACAACAGCGATGCACAATATAATTGCTCACCACACGCTGACTGATGCACAGCTTGACCCTGAGCAGTGATCAGCTCCTTCTGCCCAACTCCCCCCAGTTTATATACTGGGGATGACATGCTGTGGTATGGAATACCCCTTCGGCTGGTTTGGGTCAGGTGTCCTGCCTGCTCCCTCCCAACTTCCCGTGCCCCTCCTCACTGGCAGAGCACAAGAGACTGAGAAGTTCTTGACTTAGAGTAAGAACTACTGAGCAATAACTAAAACATCGGTGTGTTATCAGCATAGTTCTCAGATTAAAGCCAAATCACAGCACTGTACCAGGTACTAGAAAAAAATTAACTCGATCCCACCTCAAACCAGGATAACCAGCATGTACCCATGTTTCTTTGTGTACCCCTTGCACATGAAGTTCCCATGTAATTTGTAAATAACCAAGATTTCCATTCTGATCACTGCACTCTGAGAAGAATTAAATTACTCCTGTCCATCCCTGGATGTTCTCTTGGTTACCAAGCACTTCTTGAGCTACAGTACCTGTAGTAAAATACCTCCATCTAAAGCGTTTGTGTCAACTGCCATTTTAAGGCTTGGAAATGGTGTCTCCTTCAAGGCAGAGAAAGTTCATAAACCAAGAGGGCTGTAGCCTGGACAGTGCTTGCACCAAGCACTCTTACAGGGCAGTGCAGCATGCTGGAGCTAGAGCCCCAGGAAACCCCTCCTGCCTGGGCCAAGAAGCCTGGATCACTGCCATGCTGCTTTTCAAGGGTACCAGAGTTCAAGTTCACTTAGGCACAGTGCAAGAAAGCTACTGATTACCAGCAGTAGAGATCTTATATTTGCGTAAGAAAGCATCCATCTTTCCAACACTAACCCCATAGATGCCATCTGGAACCAGAGATGAAAAATGCGTCTATCTGCTGCTGAGAACGGATTCTCCAACACCATTCACCAAGAAGGAAAATTTCCATCAGCATTCAGGGCTTTCGCAGTTGTGGTTTCACTTGTGCCATCAGAAATGGCATGAGGAGAGACATGTTCTGCACACTTGGTAACGCCATACGTACGCTTGTGCAGATCATGGCTCAGAAGCAATACAATAGTCTTTCCAACAAGAATCCGGTTACAGCCGGAATCACTTGGATTCTATTGGACTTAGGGTCTATAAAGTATCCCCCCCGAGTTTCTGCATCCTGGGAACAGTCGGTTCTCTTGACCACGATGCAGCACTGCACCCTTGTGGTGATGAAGGCCAGCCACACACAGGCTGCACTGGTCAGAGCATAGCCCGCATGTAAAAGGATGAGACTATGGGCTCTCCACCCCTCAGGATGCTCAAAACTCAATCGGACAAGGCCCTGAGCAACCTCACCCTGAGCAGATAACAGGACCTCCAGCTGTCCATTCCCACCTAAACCCTGCTGTCATTCCATGGCAGCCTTCACAGAACTGCCTGGAAATGTTTCTTGGACCATCCCTGGATCAATACTTGCAACACAACAATTTCATAACAATTTTACCACCAAACAGAAGGACAAGTTACCTATAGCGCTTCTCAAAACACGAAGAAATAACAGCTTCTGACCAGTGACAACGACACCAACTACTTGTTCGGTATTAGAAAAGTTCAACATCAAAGTACTTTCCATTATCCTAGAAGCCAAGGCCAAACAAAGCTTTTAAGCAACAAAGAAAGTTACATATATTCTTATAAATAAGAATATTTCTTACTATTCTGGTAAGAAATAAATATTGCAAGCTAAAAAAAAATATGGATGCGTCATCACCCCTGCAGAGGGAAACCCAGG
Organism: Psilopsiagon aurifrons; assembly: GCA_025447955.1. Lineage (NCBI taxonomy): Eukaryota > Metazoa > Chordata > Aves > Psittaciformes > Psittacidae > Psilopsiagon > Psilopsiagon aurifrons. The sequence continues at coordinate 23,988 of JAOEHY010033362.1, forward strand.
CATTTGTCTGTCACAAACAGGACTGACCTAGACTTGGGCTTTAAGGTCCAGAATAAGGTCATTATCTTGTCCTCAGATTAGGTCATGAACAGAGAGCAAACAGATTCCCTCTTCCCGGAGAAAGGCATCGTTGTTTAAAATGCTCTTACTGCAAAACATCATCAATTCAACACTGAGCGTAATGAGTACCCCCTACTATTCATCTGGTAAATTTGTTACAAGCCTCATTTTTATCTGGATCTGTTCTTACTGTGTTCCCATTAGACAAAAAAACCTTTCTCACATGTATGCAGTCTCCGTGGTATTCACAAGTTTACCATCAAGACACAAAACTACTGTCCATGTCTGACAAGTATTATTTTCAATGTCTTCTGTGGAGTTTATTCTCACCGAAGTTCCCAGGGGCAAGGAGGGGGTAACAAACAATTATCCATTCACTAGCACTATGGAGTCACGATTCACTTCGTTGAGAGTTAACTCAACTACTCTGGAAGCCTGAGGAGATAGGAAAAGGTTCGGGAGAGGCGGTGGAACTGGGAGCTGCTGCAGGGGGTAAGCAGGGCTAGGGCAGGCACAGGGGGAGCTCTGGCGAGGCAGGAGGCCCCCGGCTCTGCACCATAGGAATCCTCTCCTGCCAGCTCCCAGGGAACTCCCCGGCCTGCCCCGCTGAGCGGGAGCTGCAGCACCGGGTGGTTTGAGCTCCCCGTCCCCCTGCCCCCGAGAGCCAACGGGCAGGAGATGCCCTGCACCCACCGAAGCGGCTCCCGCTCCCCCTCTCCCGCAGGCCCTCACCTGCCCGTGCCCGGGGCCGCTCCCTGCGCGCCGCCACGCTGCCCACAGCCACGGTGCTCGCGCAGAATGCCGACGGCCACTCGGAAGGACGGAAACACCGCCTCGCAAACGCGCCAGCCAGCGCCTGGTGTGCTCCTTGCTGGGAGAGAGCTGCGAGTGCGGCACCTCACCGGCAGTACCGCTGCTACTGCTTCTGCGGCGAAGAAACGATGTCAATGTGGAAAAGGTTTAGAAAAAGGGCCTGGTTTTCATTAGATAATGGCAGGATGAACAAAGGCCAAAGGCCTGGGGTTGAAGGGATTGACAGCAGCCCCACGGAGGAAGACTTGGTGTACTGGTGGACGAAAACCTGGACACGAGCTGACAGGGGGCACTTGCTGCCCCGAAAGCCAACTGCATAGAATCATAGAATACAATAGTGCACTGGGCTGCATCAAAAGAAAGAAGTGTGTCTAGCGGGTCAAAGGAGGTGATCCTGTGCCTCTATTCTGCTTTTGTAAGGCCCCATCTGGAGTATTACGTTCAGCTTTGGAGTATTTGGCACAGGAAATACATGGACCCATTGAAGTGGGCCCAGAGGAGGACCGCAGTCATTGATTGGTGGACTGGAGCACTTCTACTTCTGCAATTAAAGATGCATTTGCTATGCATCCATATGGATGGGCTGTAAGCACAGATGAAATGAAACCTCCTTCCTTCTGTCATGGGTTCAGCAGTAGCAGTCATTTTTCTCCTCGGTAGCTGGTGCAGCAGTGTTTTTGACTTTCACCCTGGAACAGTGCTGATAACACCGATGTTTCAGTTACTGCTTAGAACGTTTTGGCCTGGCCAAGGACTTTCTGAGCCTCAACCTCTGCCAGGGAGGAGGGGAAGCTGGGAGAAAGCAGAGATAGGACACCTTACCCAAACTGACCAAAGAGGTATTCCAAACCACAGCACGTCACGCCCAGGATGTAAAAAATGGAGGGCAGAGAGGCGGAAGGGTTGGGGGGTGCACTGCTTGGTCAGGCTGGGTATACGTGGTGAGCTGTTGTATTCTCTTCCCTTGTATTTCTTTTGTCATTATTATTATTGGTGGTAGCAGCAGTGGTTTGTGTTACACCTTAGTTACTAAACTGTTCTTATCTCAACCCGTGGGAGTTGCATTCTTTCAGTTCTCCTTCCCATCCCTCCAGGAGCTGGGAGGAAGAAAGAGGGGGGAGTGAGTGAGCGAACTGCATGGCTGACTGGTTAAACCTCGACACCTTTAACAATCACACATTTGTTAGTACATAAAATATATTTAATTAAAACCAAAACATCAAATAGTGGATTGATGAAGTTTCACGCAGCAGATTTCACTTGTGTCCTGGCTGCAGCAGACACCTGTCTGCCCAACATGAACAAAATGCATTTTTGCCGACCAGAAAGTACTCTAGATGCTCTCAACAGGCACATCTAAAGAATCTGGAGCAAAAGAAAGTGTTACTGGTTCCTTCAGCTTCAGGAAGTCCTAGTGGCAGGTGGCCAAATGCACAGTCAGCTGGTTACAAGACCTTCAACTCGTATGACCAACAGTTACTGCAGGGAGAAAGAAGGAATATCAGAGGAAGCTGTTCATAGATTGAAGACTTCATGCATGGTTCCATGAAAGTTTATGCTGTTCCTTTACTTTTAACTTCATCATAAGGGATTCCAAACCATCTACTTCAGAAGGTATCATTTGTTTGGGTTGCTGCTTCTCTGATATTTCTTCCGCGTTTCTTGCATAAAGTTTCTGAAGGCTGGTTCTTCATGACTCTCCTCAGTCACTGGGGAAAACAAATCCACACTTTAGTACTATTTCACCACTTGTTCTACTATTACTGAAGAAAGCTGAGTCAGGCTAGGTAGAGCAACACATTAGGTCTATTTGATCTTCAACTTCATTGCAAGGCAAAAGAAATAAGTTACCCTAAAAATCAATGGAACAGGGAAAGAATGAAGATTAAGTCTGCAAGTTGTATAAGAGAAAAATCACACTGTGAGAACTTAGAAGAGAGTTCCAAGACCAGGAGTCACTGGAAAAGGAAAGAACCAGGGCAGTAACTGTAAAGCCAAAAAGATGATGAAGCATATTGTGTGTTAATTAAATTCAGAGGTCACTGAGTGCTCGAAGCATAACAAGTTTGTCTGGTTTATGCATGTTACACACTATTAAAAATAATTACCTGAATTAAAAATTTAAACTTGAACATTCACAAACATTTCACTGAACTAAGCACTGCAGCTGGGCTTTGCTACATATTCAGACACGTAGATTTAGGTGACAATGTTTGCTTATTTTCTAGGCTCTCAATTCAGTCAATCCACTTAATGAAATACAGAGGATATTTCCTGACTAAACAGGCAGTTTTTATATCAGATCCCTTATTTCCTTACCTTCATGGTCAATATCATCAGTATCACTCTCCCTCTCTTCTTCTTCTTCATCAAGAGTTCCTCGTGTTAGGATCAGCTCGGAGGGACCCATTGCAGAAGCATCATCAGACCCTTGAACAGAAATAGTTATACATGAAACAAAAGCTAACAAGTTCGTGCCTCAAGAACTTCCATTTGCACATAAACACAGCAGTAAATGCCTCCTCTAAAAGGACAGAAAGCTGCTTGTGGATTACAAAGATACAGGACAGACTGCATCAGCATCATGCTTAACCTCATATAAGCCAACAGTTCAACCAACAGCAGAGCTTTCTAATTTGACAGTTTCACCACTTATCTACACAGCAGGGTTTCTTCCCATGTGTCATGGGTTCAGCAGTAGCAGTCATTTTTCTCCTTCTTAGTAGTTGGTGCAGCACTGTGTTTTTGACTT
>JAOEHY010033363.1:933-48193 GCA_025447955.1 Psilopsiagon aurifrons
CTCCCCGGTGGCCGCGCCGCCGCCCGTCCCCAGGGCCCTCGGCCGGGCTGCCCCGGGGCCACCGCCCCAGCCCGCGGTCCGAGCCGTCGGTGTTTGTCCCGGCCGTGCTCCGCGCCCTTCGGTGCCGTAGCGCGGGGGCAGCGTGGAGCGTGGCGGGGTTTCAGCGGACGCGTCCTACCCTGCTGCTGCCGCCGCCTCTGCCTGGGCGAGACCGCTAACGTCGCGTGGGTACGGAGCGGTCGCAGGGAGCCCTCGGGGCGGGCAGCGCACAGCCGCTGCCCAGCGAGCCGCCGCGCTCAGAGCTCATCCTCCTCCCCTCTTTGCTTCGCCCAGGTGTGCTGAAGCCTGCCAGAACCGTGCAGCGGGGAAGTGTCGGGCCGCTGGGCTCACTGGAAAGACCTAGAGAGTTTGAGTTCCTTTGGTACCAAGCCGGAAAGGGGGTGGCTCTGCCAACCCCCCTTGTGCTCTGGGAGACATTAGGGTGACTGAGTTCCGCTTATGAAACTGATTAAATCCGACACTGGGGAGGGGCCGTGATCCGTTACTTCCATACCACCTTTAATAGAAACCAGGCGTTCTGTTAAGATATGCTCCAGGAAACCTGTAGTTTTCTTACTGGAACTGGAACCCCACTGGGGCGCTGGCATGAAGGTGGTCACACCTTCAGAAAGCGGACTCTGAGTTGGGCTAATGATAAAACTTACAGGGCAAGGAGTCCATCGACTACATGGCTTCCTGCTGAAAGGTGCACCGTTCTTAAGGAGCCAAACCTCACCCTTTGCCCGCCCCGGGGGAAGTAGCTGGTGGTACAGACAGAACGAACTTCTACTGCAGCTTCTCACAGTTGTTGTTTAAGTGGAGGCAGTTCTGTTTGCTGTTTCTCATATCCCTGGTTATCTCTGGGAGATTGGGTGCAAGTTTCTATCCTGTTCAGGAATGTGTTCTTGTCAGAACAGGATTCCCCCAGCCTGTGTATTGACTTGCTGAGTGGCCCTTCAAGGTGAGCGTACAGACAGAATTGTGTAGGGCAAGCTTAGTGTCTCATCTTTAACAACCATGGGATTTGTACTGTGCCCACTGTGATAGCTGCATTCCAGCTTTCCTGTTGTTCAGTCGGGCTACCACAGTTTCAACACATTTTTCCTTTCCTCTGTAGGAAGTTTAGAGGTGAGCTGCAAAGAAATGATGAAAAAGACCTAAATTTGTGTCTCATATTCTTCTGGACTATTGAATGTATTGGCACCGCTAAATGTTGGAGTTGTGATCTGACTTTTTGTCTCAGCAACGTGATTTCATCGAGTCTCGATTACACTGTGTCTTTCTCAATCTTTGTGCAGTCTTTCAGACTTCCAGTCAAGATCTGATTATCTAATAGTAAGCAAAAATAAAGGAGTGGGACCCTGGCTCTCTCTAAGCTTTTCTTTGGTTTACAGAATCTGTGGAGGCACACTGGCAATTTTCCCTCTACAAATCATTGTTAGCCCCCAAATTGCTCACTTATTTTCACTATGGGATGCATACACAGGAGAGCAATGCTGTGCTAATACAGCTCCCCTGAAATAAGTCAAACTGAAGTGAGAGTTTGTTTTTCTTTCCTCATTATCTATGGGTGGATTATCCGAGTTGTGGATTAACTGTGCCATGGATACAGACATCTGCGCTGGCTGTGTCCAGAGCCAGGCTGGTTGAGCAGGACTTGTTGGTTCAGGCACAATGCCATATGGACATAGTTGCACTGTTTCCAGGGCCAGTTTTGCCCCAGAAGTGGTTTAGTGTTGGACCTAAGCTAATAGGCCTTGCAGGTTCAGAGTTGATGTCAAGTAAAATCAGGTTGGATGTTTCCCCATGGTGCTTCTGAGTCTGTGTGGTGCAGAAATGACGAACGATTGATGGACCTTGCTGGGCATGAGGGGACTCCTCACATAGCCTGTTGGTGTGTCTGTTCTCCCTCCATTTATCAACAGTCTCCTCCTTTTTGAGGCAGTTGATCAGTGTGTACTTGTGCACTCTGAAATGGAGGTCCAGAGCTATCTCAATTTCACGCTGCGTGTGCTGGAGAGGTTATGAATATGTGCAAATGGATTTGTGTTGCTTTGGGGATTCCTTTGGAGTTGAAAAATACCCCTTTGTTCCTTTTCTCCTCTCTCAGTGTTGAAGAAGTGGTGTTACACCACACAGGAAACTGTTGAAGAGCTCTGCAGGCGGAGCTTGTGCACCCCATTGAGCTGGGGGAGCCTCCGTGGCACAGGACATGCAGTGCTGGGGCAGCATATGAACCAGAATAGCGCATTGTGGAAAGGGAGGAGGAGGTGGTGAGTTGAGCAGCTGACCAGGCTTATCCAGGTTGTCTTCCTCCAACCTCTAAGGAAGCGTGCTGTGTGGATGTGCTGGAGTTTGACAGGAAGCTTTGCTCAGTGAGTTTGCTGCTCTGTTGTCAATTGGCACAGAGAGTAAAACTTTGCTCTAAGGACTGAAAATCCTAACTCGGGATGTCCCCCCTTTCACATGCTGTGATTCCAGGACACGAGTGACCAACAGCACGTATTTGCTTCTGACAATTTGAGATACTGAATTAAATGTTAACTTATTCTTGATTCTGTGGTGCTGCCTAAGTAGTATGTGTGGCCAGACCCATTAGGATCTGCTGGTTGAGGAGGAAGAAGCCCAGTTCTTGTAGTGTGTCATGTATTTTATAGTAAGAGGAATAGGAGAAAGGAAACTTTACATTTGCTTTACTTGGATACTCTTTGATTTTTGACTTTGGATGTGTTTTTACAGCGTTTTTCTGAAAGGAGTTCTTTGCAAACCCACCAAACAGAAATGCTGTTGCTTTTAGGAGCTGTCTTTTGATGGCTTTGAACTTCTCACTTCTCTACTGCTTGTTTTTTCAATATAGGTAATTTATTTATTTAAAAGGCTTCAGATACTTTTTTCCAATGGGATTTTGCAATCAAACACAAACCAGCATTCACTAGAGTTTGGAAAAGATGCTTTACAAAGAAGTTATTTCTGTTTAATGAGAACGTATTTATGACGGTGTTTTGGCTGTGCATGTAAACTAGACTGTGAGCTGCTGATTTTAAATGTGCTTGCTCACTTCTAGAAGGACTTTGCTGCAGAAGGTTTGTTTAGCAATGTGGCTTCAATATTCTGGGTGCAAAGGTTCAATAGCACAAGAGATTTCACTTTAAAAGTTGGTTCCTCTGCTTTAGAACTCCAACCCACCCTCTCTTCAGGGTTTAATCCTCTCAAGGTTTAAAGGGAGCAATCTTGCATTGATTTTTCATGGCACTGTGGAGGGGGGTGCACGTGTTTCCATCTGTCATCTCTCCTAACATTTGGAAGACTGCTGTGCTGTGCCGGGCTCTGCTGTCTGGCCTTGTGAGGAGGATGCTTGCCTGTTTGTGACTTGGTTTCTTCACTTCTTCCTGTGCAGTGGGTTTTGGTCTTGTCTGTCTGGAAGTTTAGTGTGAAATTGCTCATGGTCACCTATGCCCAGGAAATGGGACTGGGGGGAAACACTTGGTAAAAGTAATGTGGTCCCTTGGCTTTCTACTGGCTCAGGTTTCTGACTCATTCCTGCTGCTGGGCGAGAAGACTGTAAACGGAACTAATACTCTGCACAATGAGGTTCTGACTTGTTTCAGCTTCTTCACTGTTGTGACCCCTCATGAAACAGGGACTTCATTGTCCAGAGGAGCTCAGGCAGGGAGTCCTCTGCCTGGAGCAGTGTGTGATGCAGAGAGAGGCTGCTTTTCTTGTTGCTCTATTTCCATGGAAAGGCTGGGCTCTGTGCTGTCTTTAGCTCTTTTGTCCCTCGCTGGGAGAGGTCAACTTATCCCAAGTGTTCAGCTGCCCTCCTGGTTAAAATTGATCCTCTAACACCATCTCTACCACTAGAGAAAGAAATAGGTAACCTCTCATACATCATCTTTAACTCTGTCTCTCTACCTGTTCTTTCCCAGGGAATCGCGGTACTTCAGTTTCTCCAGACCCTATTTTCCCTCGCCTCTTTCCCCTTGAAGTGGATTTGTTATATGGAACAGGTTGTGAAACTGCAGGAATGACGGCTAAAATTCTGAACTCTGGCAGCAGAACAAGCAGTAATAGTGCACTTCTGGTTAGAGCAGAGTTGTTTTCCTGATCTACTGCTATGACAGATGTATATCAATTCCTTAGATCTGTGCAACTGGAGTGGGGAGAAAGCCTGTCCATGGCCACAAACCAAATCTGTTTGAATCAGACTAATGTGTGAGTTGTGGTATCCAGGATCTGCTGCAGCTTTAGAGACAGCCAGAACAGATTCTGAATTCAGCTGTGCTGTGCTAGTGGAAAATCAGTGTGAGTGAATAGGATCTCTGGTCCCAGTTTCCTGCTCTGCTCAGACTGTGCCTCCCGCCCTTTGTGTACTGATCTTGTGTGTCCCTTTTTGTCTGAGGCGGAAGCTGTTAATGAAGATGCTGTTCTACTCCAGCTGCTGAAAGTGAGATACTGTCTGCGGGAGGCTTCTCTGGGCTATGATAACAAGATAGGGTTTGGGAATGAGTTTCTTGCTCACTTAGAATCATAGAATAGTTTGGGTTGGAAAGGACCTTAAGATCATCCAGTTCCAAGCCCCCTGTGAGTCTCCAGCCCCCTCCAAGTGAGGTCTCATGAGAGCAGAGCAGAGGGGCAGGATCACCTCCCTTGACCTGCTGGTCATGCTCCTTTTGATGCAGCCCAGGATACAGTTGGCTTTCTGGGCTCTGAGTGCACACTGCAGCCGGCTCATGTTCATTTTCATATCGACCAACACCCCCAAGTCCTTCTCCGCAGGGCTGCTCTCAATCTCTTCATCTCTTCTCTGCCCAGCTTGTAGCTGTGCCTGGGATTCAGCCTGTCCTAACTACTAACCTAGGTTTAATAACAAGCCCTGGAAGTACAGGTTGTTGCGAGTGCTAGGCTATAATACTTGAAAATACCACAGAGGGAACTGAGGAGACCTTTGGGTCCTGTTCTTGTTTCAGTGTTTGTAAAATCTCACCTCGCATCTTGTCCAGTTTCAGATGCGAGCCAAAAAGGGTGTTTCCAGCTTCCCCCATTTCTTGTGTGCTTGCTGTTTACTTGGGGACTGTCAGGCTCCAGAATTGGTTCAAATTTCAGACTGTTTGGAAAACCAGCCCTTTCCCCCAAACTGAGCACATGGTTTGCCGTTGGATCAGTAAGCTGAACTGTCTCGCCTTGTGGCAGGAAAACTAGATCCAATGCAAGGAGTGGCACAGCTCCGTTCCAGTTTGGTCTGAAGTTGAATGGATTGCGGAGAAAGTGGAAGTTGCATTTTCTGATTGGTTAACCTGATTTTATCCGCAGCCTCCAAAACTTGCCCTAACTGTTGGCATATTGTTTCTCCATCTGCAAAGTATGGTTACTGTTTGGTGAGATCTGTGTGTTTCTGAGGTAGCTTCCAGCTGAACGTATCAGAATAGCAGCTCTTCCAAGCTTTTCTGGTCCCCATTGCTGAGAAAGCTTACAATGGCAAGTTTGAATTGGACTGATAAGTTTTTATTCCCTTCTCAGCCCTGTTTAATGTCCCTTCTCTGCCTTTCTGATTGCTCATCCTTTCCTCATGCTCTTGTTATGACAGGCTGTGAGTAGGGAGAAAAGATTTCTTTTCCCTTCCAAGTTCCCCCCAGTAGTTCTACTTTAGTCTTTACCACAGAGCGTCATGAAGTCATTCAAAGAATGTAGTGTGCTAAAGATATACCATAAAAATAGGAGGTGGGTGATGACTTTCTCATATCACTCGGCTATTTTTTCCCATTTGTGCTTGTTTTCATTGCAAACAGCCCCAGAGCAGTAGAAACCAGCTGCTTGGGACAGTCTCCCTTGATTGACTGATGTTAAAATCCACACTTCTGTATATGTTTTTAAATCCTGATGAGGCAAACGAAGTGGAAACGGCAACTGGGGTGCTGTGGAACAAATGCTGGTGTTTCAGTTACAGGAGCTTGAGTCCCTGAGGTTATGTGTTTGTGCTGTTGAGGAGTCGGGGAAGCTCTTTTGCTGCTCAAATCAATGCAGCTTTTTCTTGTAGCAGGCAGTAATTATTCTGCATTTCCATGGGACGTTTATTGAAGCAGTCTGAGCCAACTGTAAGCTGAGGATCCAAGAGAACTTAAGGCAAATTGCAGGGGGAGGCAACCTGCATTGTTATTGCTTGGCTCCTTTTTGCCTGTGCTGGACTGTCTGTACAACGTGCACAAGTTTAGTTCAAGTTATTTAAATGATGATGGGGTCGGCATGCCACTTCTTATTATGTGCAAGTTTGGTAGAGATGGCTTTGCTGGGTGAGCTCGAGTACATGTGGCTGGCAGCACTCAGTGGAGTGTAGCTTGAGTTCTTGAGTTTTTTACTGTTTATTGCATGTGTCTCAACCTCCAACATTCTGCAAATGATGTGAAGAACATAAAAAACGAAATGGCGCTCCAGGGAATAAACTTTCTGAATGACACTTTGCGTGGGGAATTGTGCTTTTAAAGGGTCAGCTGTAAATCAGACTCTATGGGGTCTCCAGGAATAAACCAATCCCATGTTTTTGTCACAAAATGGAGCTGGCAGACAGAATTAATCTGTCTGTCTAGACACTTGGTAACATCTTGCTTTGTTTCTATCACTGAAGAGCAAGGTGAGCAGAGAATTCCACTTTGTGCTGTTGGGAAGGTTGTGGTTGTTCAATGACTTGGATTTTCTAAAAGCAGAAGAGGGACAATTAAAGCCAGAGGTAGAAAAGGTCTGTGGCAAGAGGGCTGTAAATGATTTGCCATGGATTACAGGCTTAATACTCCCATGTTCTGGCCTCCTTCATGGTTCTAAACAAGCTCAAGGTTTCTCTGTGAAGAGGTTTCTTTTGGGCTGGAGACACGAATTTCAGCCGGGTCAGACAGAAGAGCCTAAGGTTAACTGCAAGTCACTTGAGCTTACTGGCATCCCATGAGTAAGCTGATGGCCTGGCTGTTCTCTGCTGCTCATCTTGTTTGACCATCAGTTGTGTCTGCTGCTCCCAATTCCTCACCAGCAGCTGCACTGGGACTCAGGATTTTGGTTGCTGCTGGCAAATTACCCTTTTTGGGCAGAGGTGACCCATATGAGTAAGATGCTTATGAGTGGTACTTCTGATTTGCAGCTCTCCCTCTTGTTCATTATGGTTTATGAGGGAGACTCTCCTTGGGCTCTGAAGGTCTGGTGAGGCAGCACGATACACAGCTGGAACTATTCTGCCTGGCTGCAAGCAGCTCCAGCAGTTAGACAGGATCCCTGCAGAGCGCGGGAGCGCTGGGGGAGGGAATGAAATGCCATTTCACCAGCGTCATCAAATCTCTTATCAGTGGCCAGCTCAGTGTTGTGGGTGGGTGAGCAGCGTTGGCCACAAGAAGCTGCCTTTTATTTCTGCTGTGAAATGTGAGGAGCTCAGCGCTGTCAGTCCGGCTGGGAGCTGTGGAGTTTGGGATGAGTGTGTCAGTCAGGTTCTTAGAACCCTAAGCTTGTAGTTTTCAATCTCTCCTGCTGGTGCTTAATCTGAGATTTGCTACTTGACTGTCTTGAGCAGTTCCCTTGGGCAGTGCCTCACAAGCACAGCTGCTCTGGCACGCTGCTCCCTACTTCTTAATTCCTTAAATCCTGTGCCTCCAGCACCCCCTGCCTTGGGGTCATGCTTGAAAGCCTTGGCCATGCGAGCTAGGAATAAAATCTGTTTGGTTGTCATTCATTTTTCTGTAGGGGCTGGTTAAGTTTTGTTTGTTGTTGTTTGATTCATTTGTTGGATGCTATTTTACCCTCAAATGTGAGGGAGAAAACTACCTGAAGCAAGTCAGATGGTACAGCACTTATGATGGTGTGAAATTCAGAGACCTTCGAGGCTGTCTGGATCTGATGGAGTCCCCTGATTACATTGCTTAGGTCTGAGAAACGCTGTACGTGGAATGGGATGGCCAGCGCCCTGTGAGGTGTTCAGTGCCACTTCCTCTCCTCTGGAGCAGTATCCCCCTGGTGTGATCCTGCTGTTGTAGTCGGGAAGCTGTTGGGGAGGAGAGTCGAAGAGAAGGGGCTGGGGGTGGTGCAGGGAGGAAGCTTTATGTAATTCTTGGCTGGCTTCTGAGTAATTGTTTTAATGCAATGGAATGCAGTGTATTCAGTGCTTGCTTGGCAGACACGGCTATTTTTCTATTTTCTATTTGGGGGAGAGTTGGAGTTAGTCTATTTTCCAGCTGCTCCAAGCAGTCAGGCTTGGAGTTGTGGCAGGGATAGGGATGGAATATTGTTCTCAGCAAGGGGGCAGTTACACTGCTCTGTGTGTGGGAGAAGTTGTCTTTCTACATTCAGTGTGTAAGTGGAAGAGCCTGGTCCCTCTGTACCTCTGTGGGTTGGGAATGCCGGCATGGTTCTGAAGGGGATCAGATGCATTTTGAAGTACCCAACAGTGCTAGGACAGTAGTGATGTGAATAGGTACGTGTCCATCTAGGTACCTGACAGGAAAATGAATCGATTTTCCACCCTGCCTTACTTCAGTGGGTAGCAGGGAAGAACTTGATGGGTTGAGACAAAGAAGTCAACTTAATTTTCAGCAAAGCAGAAATGTAGGGGCTGGGAATCTTGACTAGTGCAGAATATTGTCTCCAGTTATCTCAGATGATTGTTGGCTTTTATGACAGATTTGGAGGAACAGCCGTGCTGAGCAACCGTTTTGAGAAAGTGAATTGAAGAAGGATTTACTTCATGTACCTATGAAGGAGAAGTTTATTCTCATGCTTGCTTCTATTTCAGTGTTGCTGGCATTTCCATTTTTGGTCAGTGCTGGAGGTTGGTTTCTCTTACTCATCTGTACGTCTCAAGTCTACTTTCTCTTTGGTCTTTGGTTTTTAATTGCAGTTTTCCCTTGTCATGAGTTCTCTTGTGAGTAAAACAGCCTTCAGTTGATAGAATTTTCCTTTGTCTAGTAAGAAAACAAGAACTTCTGTGCAGGGCACTGGGATGGAGAAGCTGTCATGCGTTTAATTGCTTTAGTGATACTGCTCTTGGTAAAAAGAAATCCTCGCTGTACCTCTTGCTGGTGATGAAATAAGCAGGAGACTTGTGACTAATACTCCTATCCCGATGCCAGGTGATAGGTGGAATGGTAGGTCATGTACCTTCTCACAGTAGGAAGGGGTAAAACTTCCATGTTCTCCAGCTCCTACTGGCTACAATCTATCCCAGTTCTAAAAATTTTAGTTTTCTGGCTGGCTTTAACAGTTTCCTTTCTTTCAGTGGGCCTCTGTCATGACATTGTGGAACTCTTGAACCACATTCTTCTGCCAGTGCTTAAAAGACGAAAAAGCAAAGCAGGGCTCTAGAGCTCAAGAGCCAGCAGCGATCTCCATCAAATGACCACCCACATCTTCTCCCTAAGTAGACTGGGGACCAGTTCCCGCATTCATTTCTGAAACATTGTCCTCTCTTTGTTCCCAGAAGCTGCTTTAATCAGATGTTTGACAGTGTGCTGCGTGCCCCCTTGTACTCTGTTGTCTATCAGAAACATTGCCTACTCTCTGTAATTACTTGGGTTATCTTTTAGTAGAACGCTCATCAGATTGAAAGCTTTCTTGTAAAGCTTTGTGCCTATTGTAGTTAGAAGTAGCACTAAGAGCCACAGGGCTGAAAAATGTTGACTGTTTCATTGTCATTTGCCCTGCCCTGCTCTGTGAGTTTACACTGTGCTTTTGGCAGTGCCTTGAGTAAAGTCAGTTGCTGGAGATGACTTCTACTTTTTGGCTTATAAAGACTTTGGTGTTGCTTCCAAGTCTGCTCCCACTCTTTGGTGCAGAGGACCCTTGCAGAAATGAAGACTTCTTAAAAATCCACCATTTCAAGAGCACTTTCTTAGTAATTAGGTTTTTAGCAGGCAGTTAAACCATGTACCATGTTGCACAAAACCTCCTCTTGAAAAAGAGGGAAACAGCCCGCCTCAGACTGGTTGGCAGGTCAAACCAGCGGGTCTTTTTTTAACTTGTCTTTATTTATATCTCAACCTATGCTAATATATGTACACTAACCTTTCATTTGGCATCTCTGGTATCTGGATGAGATTTGCTGGGGCTTCGTTTCTTCTTACAGGCACAGGCTTTTAAAACTTGAGATACCTTGGGTTTTAAGGCTGGATTTGCATTTGTTGAGTGTTCTTTGCAGTTATTCTCTTGAGAGATATGCTTCTTCCTTACTGAATGGGAAGTTTCTGGTATTAATGAAAAAACACTCTCTTGAAGGACTAAAATGTCTTAAGTCTGCATTCTGATTTCCTGTTTAAGAGCCTTCAGTATAGGAATGGCTCAGTTACACTGTACAAGATATGGTTTTGACTGCACTGTCTGTACGATTGTGGTGCCTCTTCAGTCTCCCTATTCTTTATGGCTGGAATCCTCCTTTTGCTGGTAGCTGGAGCATTCTACATCTCATGGGCAGAATTTGTGCTTCTAATGCTTTTAATGAATTCAGAATTTATACTAATATTTCTGTCCTTCATTTCATCATCCTTATGCGTGTCTCAGATTCTGTAACTGGCACTTTGCCTGGATGGGTCTATATTCAGATCTGTTTATGCTGCTTGGATAGGATTTCCACTGTTTAAAAGATGCTATTTCTTTTTCTCCCTGAAGTTTCATGTCTGTTCTTGCATAACCATGTGAATGCTCCCTTCCCTTTATTGGTTATAGGGTCCACATGCTTTCCTGTTTCTGGTACTTTTTAAAAGGCAGATAATTAACTTAGGATGTGCAAGCTCTGGCAGTATTTTGTCTCTGCCTGTGTCCAAAACCATTTTTACACCTGTAGGTGGGTAGGATCATAGTGATCTTTAGCAGTCTCACTATTGATCATGGTTATCTGTGGGGCAGAGGTGAGATGCTGAGCTGGCAGAAGTGGGGTTCTGCTGGCAGCTGAGTTAATACAGTGACTTGCTGCTGCTGAGAGAGGGGGTGGCTTTACTTTCATGCATCCTTATCCCTTTCCTGCTCCCTCCACTGGCTGTTTGGACATACCGGCTCCTTCCTGACTGCAGTGCTCTCTTCTAACCCAAAAGAAAGAGGGCAAGTTTTTTAGCTGGGTGTGTATTGTCTTGAACTGGTTCACAGAGGGGCCTTGTGAGAGCCAGAGCCAACACAAGTAAAGTGGCAGGAGCACGTGTCTGGAAGAGGGAGTAAAACCTCTCCATTTTTGGCAGTGGTGAGCAGTTAACTCGCCTTTCTGCATCCTGTGAAACGGTACCCTTCACAGGGCACACTGCGCAGGGGTGCTCAGGTGCTCCTTTCCTGTGTGAATCCTGATGTAACGTTTTCCTTCCCTGGATGAGTTAGAATCAGCAGTTGCCAAATTCCCTCCCAGAGGTGAGTGCTCTAAAGCTGGTTTAAGGTGTGCTCTGAAGTGGTCAAACTTACACCCTTGTCATTTCCACCTGAGGGTCTCTGGAGCACAAGCGAGCATTGCTGTTGCCCAGAGATTTGGAAACCACTGCTGTGTGTTCACACTGTTCTGATTTGCCACTGCTTATGGCACTAAGCTACTGCTTAGAAGCTGCTCAAAAGAATTATCCAGTACTGGGCTAGTGTGTGTTGTAACCTCAGTGCTGCTTATGACAATTTTCAGTCAAGTCAGACCCAACTGCTTACAGTTACGCAAATCTCAACTAAATACAATCCACCCAGGGCTTCAGAAATGCCCTTTCTACCCTTATTAATGTGAGCATGTAAAGAGTTGCTTTGTAGTAGCTGGGTGCCACACACCTCTGCACTTGGCAGTTTTTCTCCGAGTCCTGTAGCCCAGGGGCTGGCACACAGATGATGACAGTGGTTTTCCTCTGCTCTCCTCGGGGTCAATGCCATTCTTTGCCTCTCTGTTTTCCAGAAAAGCATGAGGACAGACTGCCCAGTTCAGGTTTCTATAAAGCATACCTGAAGGAACAGAGCAGGAGGAGACCCATGCAGGAGGAGACCCATGACTTTCTTTCACAGCACCTCTGTGTGCTGCCAGGGAAAGAGAATAGGTGAAGGGAGTCTTCCCTTTCATTGTACAAGCAGGCAAACCGACTTTTGGCTAAGTACTAATGACATGATGTAGACCTGATGTACTTGGAGGGAGCAGCACAGGTTTGGAGGGGCATCTGCTGTAGCGAAATTGTAGGGTATGATAAACTTCCCAGCACTGTGATGCTCTTACTGCTGTTTCCATGAGTGTTTGCCTGACTGATCAGCCAATGGACTAGAAATGTCTCAAACCCTGAGCTTCTGTTTATTCTCTTTACCAGAGCTGTGCTTTAAAATCTGTAGTATCTTGCTTCCTGCTGTTTCTGTAGCCATCCTTGGACTCTTTGCTCTGGTTAATGGAGGTCTCCTTTGTGCTAGATTTGTTAGATGTTTGTGAAATGGCAGCATGCGCTGTGTTTTGACCTAGTGAGTAGCTACGTGCTGATGTAGCAGGAAGGGTCTGGTTCCTCAGATAGCTGGCTTGGCTGAGCCCCTCTTCCTGTAGGAATAAAGGGAGTTGGTATTTTGATCAGAGGCCTTGGCCCTGGGAAATTGTCCCTGAGGAGTCAGTTCAGTGGCTGCTTGTTTGGTTTGCATGCATATTTTTTGTTGCTGTTTTGGCAGTCTCCAGAAACTTTGAGGGAAGCAGCAGCAAATAAAAATCCTCACAAGGTGCGTGAGGAGGGTTAACTTGCTACTTCATGCATGTAAGGATAGGTAGAGGATAAAACGGTAAGGATAAATGGAGGAATAAAAAGGTTAGTGCGCTGGTGACTAATTTTTGATATCTTTTATTGTTTTCCATCTGGGATGTTGGCTGAAATCAGCCCAGGGCAGTACTGAGATGGAATTAACTGCTTAGTTGCTTGTGTAAAACATTTACACTCGCTCCAGTCTGTGCCTTCCACCAAACTTAACCAGGATCCATTTCGCTCTGGTTCTTGTTCCTGCGTTGCTGTGTTTGAACAGAGCTAATGTCCTTTACTTTTGGCTGAGCTCACCTCTCCCTCCCAGGGACACTTAGGTCAATATTGGCCATTTGCTAATAGCTTTGTCCAGGACTTCCTGGAAACGCCTGGAGGTCCATTTGCTGTCAGGCAGCGATCAGAAATAGGTCTTGCACAAAAGGAGATGTCACTTGATGAGAGGACCATCAGAGGCTGTACTTACATCCTTGGAGACCAAAGCTGTTTCCAATTTGGCTGTTGACACACAGGGAGAGAATGGAGACTCTCTAATTTGTGCAGCTTGTTGTTCCTCGTCATGTTTCACAGGGCTAACTATAACTGCCTGTAGAAACTCCAGACTGCTTCCAAAAGGAGCGGGGTCTGACAAAAGACTCGGCAGCAGGTGGAGTTCATTCATAGCAGCAGGCTGCGGATCCAGACTGGGAAATTCCAACTCCAGTATTTTTAGTACAGGCCTGAGAGTCAGACTTGCTTTCTGTTCTGATAGAACGTGACTTGCCATGTTATGCTGGGCTGCCTCTCAGTTCTCCGTTTCTGAAAGGTAGATGATTTATTTTTGTGCTATCAGGGGGTGTGAATGTGAATTTAGGGTAAGGATTCTGGCTTGTGATCCTCATTGGAATTCAGGTGCAGTGGCCGTAGACTTGACTACCTATAGCTGCTGCACACCACAGTCTGTTACATCAATATAAAATGGAATACGTGGAGGTTTTGGTTTAGGGTGTGGAGCTGTCGACTGCTGTGACTGAAAAACGTGGCTGCAAACGGCTTCCCCTCTGTGGTTAGGGCTGTAACTTGTGGGTGGGACACTCATCTGACAGCAGTACTGCAGTCCCGGTGGTCTGAATCACTGAAGGTCAAGAGTTGGAGTTTTGGCTGATTGGGTCTGTATGAAGCATTTTATGTATCACAGAGTTCTCTTGTGTAATCTCCCATTTGTCTGTCCTGTAAACCGGTAAAACCAAAACCAGATCCTGGCTTTGTGCTCTTGACTGTTGTACAAGCATTGAGATTAGCTCAGCCCGCTGCTTTTGCATGCACTGTGTCACAGGATGTGCTGGAGCTGTGACTTGCAAACCCTTTATAAACTTCCTGACCCTCCTGGAGCGTGTCCATAGAGCACTGGAAGAATGTTTCTGACTAAGCTGATCCATCTTTGGTAATTGTTTCCTGTTGTTCAGGGCTCCGTTTGAGGGTGTTGTGAATCCTGATAGATAGGAACCAAGGAAGAGATTTTCTCTTTTGGGTTCACACAGCTCTGGTTTGTCTGACTGTGAATCGCAATAAGGGGCATTCAAGGCTTGTGTAGCTGGGGATCTGGCATTCTTGGAAGCCTTTGGTAGCTGAGAAACTGAAAACATTTGTTTAGTAAGCTGGAAGCTGACCTCAGTTGAAGGCAGCAGGTCTTAGCGTTGGGTGTTTTTTCGTGGCATGAGCTGATTGCTCCTCAGGACTATAAACAGAGGGAAGTAAATATAAGATGACGCTTTTCACTTCAAGTGTGGAGAAAGCCATGCTATAAAAAAGAGGATGCTGTATATGACAGGAAATAACTCTTCCCTCCCCCTTCCCGGCACTTTCTGGAAATGAGAACTGAGCAGGACACACCTTTGGGAGGGAGAAGGCTTTGAAACCAGAGATTACACAGTGCTGCTACCAAGTTCAAGTACTCCTCTTGGAGGCCATGTGTGAAGAGCACAACAGCCAACTTAAGCTGGGTTGTATGGCCTTGCCTTGCTCTGTACTGTTCTTCAGTCTTCAACACCAGTCAGATTTTGTTCTTCCTGCTGTTTCTGTTAACAATAGCCACAGCCGTGGAGTGCACAGCTTAGGTTGATTTGAAGAACCTGGAAAGGTTGTGCTTGGTTTAGCAGAAAACAAAATAAAACCTATTCAAGTTGTATTTTCTTTGGACGTGGGTCTGGTAACCTGACTGGATGGGGTTTATTTAAACTTTGTTATTTCCTTTTTTTTTTCCTGGACCAACAGGTACATCCTTCTGAAAGGAGATGGTCCTTAAATCACCAATCACTTCCAGTGTGAGGATGCTCAGCAAACCTATAACACATTGAGGACTGTTTCTGACCATGTAAGCCGTTATGTGCCTTGTGAGACTTCGTTGTCTCAGTCACCTAATGAGCTGTTCTGAGGGAGCAGAAAGAGGATGAAAGCTTTTCTGAGGAAGTTGGAGAAAGGCAGAATGACTGCGCGTGTCTTTGTTGTAGGTGGGAGTTCATGTCTCTGGGCCCGTTTGAGCTGGGGTCTGATTTAGTGTTCAAGGGCTAAGTGGAAAAATTCTGGTCCTCCAGGAAAATCTTTTGTGGTTCCTTTGCACAGCTGGGACTGTAGGGCAGAGAGAGCTGGAGATCTGTGTTGTTTCGTCCAGGAAACTGTGCTGACTCAGATCTTTGAGGCAGTTGCAGTGCGTCTCAGCCTGTGTGCTGTGTTGATGATCCCATGCCCTATGGGTCTGGTTAAGATTAGGTTACCCTCCTGCCAACTCGGTGATGTGACCAGTTGAAGGATTTCTCAGCCTGTTGCATCAAAGATCACAAGAGGTGGGTCTGAGATGCTCACTCAAGGAATGGCACTGTGATTCCCAGGGACTGCTGGTGTCAAGCTGCAAACTGCTCAGTGGGTTTCCTGCAGTGTCTCTGTGCCCTTGAAAGCCTTGCTGCAGGGTTACATAGGAACTAGCTGACCCCTCGTGATGCTGGCACTCTGGCACCTTCGCCATGCTGATGAACGCCCTGTTGCTGAGGTTACAGGGCAGGGCTGGGATTCAGTGATGTACCTGTGTTAATTTGAAAGGAAGTGGTGTGGCCAGTTCCAGGAAGGATCCTGCAGGGACCTTCATGGTTTTCCAGCACATGGACAAATAACCCTCTTACTCCTCCAAGGGATCCAGTGGAAGATCACTCTCATCAGCTCACGTGATGGCTTCTGGTGGGTTTTGTAGCATTCAGAGTTGGCTCATCTTCAAAGTTTTATAGACAGGAGTAGCCTTTATGAAAAGCTAACTCTTAATCTCAGTGGGACAAATGAGATAGCACCATCGTGTGTGATACATCGTGTATGCAGCCCTACTGATTGAGCCGTATCACAATTCCAGGGCTGAAAAGCCAAACACAGTGTCAGTGGAGGTGGCTGGTACGGAGGTACCACGTCCAAAGGCTGGTGAGGGATGTGTCCAGAATTCAGGAGCATTTCAGTTTATGCCACCTGCTGATTGCTCCTTTTCAGGCTGCAGGTTTTCTGGGCTGCATCTGAGATGTAGATTAATTGTGGGATTTGGGCAGGAGGATGGGTCACTTCTTTCAGATGGCCTGGGCTGGGGGGGCTTTTACAGTGTGTGTCCTGGCCTGAGTTTTGGAGGTAAAAGTAGGGTATTTCCTGAAGCAGAAGTTTGATTCACTCACACGAGGGCTAAATTCTGGCACTGATCTCTTGAAAATATTTTCTAAAAGCTGCTTAAGTCATAGTGTGGCTGGAGCTGTGCTTCCAAGATACGTGAGGAGTTTATCTGAAACCCCCACGCCAACAGCACCGCGAGCGTCTGCTGGATTAGTGAGCTGAATTAGGTCAGAAAGCATCTGATGATCAGGGTGAGTTCCAGGGTCTGCATGCTGGGGAAGGGGGGATCTCTGAGCCCTTCCCCTTCCCTTACACTGACAGCATGTGATGGTGTCTGCTCTGCTGAAACTGCAGCCAGAACGCTCAGGGGGCTTGCATTTCATCCCCCAATGTGCAATGAACACTTACTGAAATGGCATTAAATAGTCTGTATTTGCACAGTCCTTTACAGTGCGGTGCCTGGGGTGGTAGTAGTGCCTGGTAGTTGTGACCGCTTAGCTATGGAATCAAGTCTCTGGTTTGGATCTCCGTGCTTGGGACAGGAAACTGCAATGATTGCTGCAGCTGGTTGTGCGGACCACATCTCGCAGTGCAGCATCTTGTCTTTGTTTAGATATTTGCTGATAGCGGTCAGAGCTGGATGCAGGGGCAGCTGCATGGAGGGAAGCTAACTGGTTTGGCTGGCTGCATTGGAGTTATGGCATAGAGGATTCGTGGTGGCTGCCATCACATGATTTTGAGAGCAGTTCTGTCTGTCATGGGATGAATTCTTGTTTAGTTTGTCTCTGCAGCCTAACGTAGCTCAGCGTAACAACTATTAGTTGGTTGCCTTTGCTGTTAAGCTTTTCTAAAGCACCCAGACAGCTTTGTAAATCAGCGCCACAAATGCATAGTTTTGTTTATTCTAAGGAGCAGTATTGGTTTCAAAGAACAGAGGAGCTTCAAGGGTTTCATGGATATCGTCTTCTATTGAGGTTGTATGTGGAACCATAGCATGTATTGATACTAATCTGGACATTTTTTGTGGAGCAGTGACACGAGGCATGACTTGCACCAGTACCTTGATAGCGACAAAGCCGAAGGCTTCAAATAAACATCAGTCACTGGAATACATTAAACAAGTAACTGTTTTGACCATGTCATCTGAACTTCCTCTAGGCAGATCTGTGAAGTAAAAATACCAGTTGTTGCTCTGCACTGGGACTCGAGCAGTGGTTAGGTCTGGCGGATGACTTATCTTTTGTGCCTAGAGTTCTTCTGTATCTTAAATAACAACCTGTCCCTGCTTCACAAGAGAGCTGGGAGCTGTTGTGTGTCCTGCATTCGAACTGCCAGCATGGTTACATTTTGGAGAACTTTTAAATGTCTCCTTCTCAAATGGCTTGGAAAGTAAGCCAAGCTGTTTAACGTGCTTTCCATATATGTGAACCAGAGAACTGCAGGATTTTGAGAGCAGCTAATTGCACTTCAGATTTTCAAGGTCTTACTTTGAATACAGTCTTTGTATTTTATTGCTTTTGTAGTCTCTGATCTTTTTGCATTGAAAAACATTGATTAGAACGTAATGCCTTCAGAGCCTTGTACTACATTTTTTTCACCTGGAAGTCAGTGCCCACATTCACCTGTTTGTTCCTGGTTTTCCTGTTCCTGATAATGCTCTTCCGTGTTGCTGAGAAAAGTCAAAGCAGCTGCTGAAACAGGGGATTGCTGTCATCGGTATTGCTCTCTGGGGCTTCCCACCCTTTCAAGACTCCAGCTCAAGGGCAGTGAGAAGCCCTGTAGTAAGGCTCCAACAAGTCTTTTGGATGCAGCTCTGCTAGAGCATTGCAAATGTTTCTTTTGAAAGGCGATTTAACAGGATAAATATACCCAAGCTCCTCATTCCTCTGCAGTTACTCACAGTGTAAAACTGTCTTGCCAGGGATTGGGTTACCGCTCCAAGCTGGCTCCCTATGTGTGAGCTGGAGTTGTATTTACTCCTGGAGGTGGGGAGAAGACTGACTTGAGCCTAAGGAAGCTTTTACAGTTCGGATCATGGATTTCGCAGAGAGGCTGCTCAGATGAGGCTGCAAGCTCGGGGTTCAGTTCTGGAGATGCAAAACTTTTAGGGGACAGACAAAATCAAGGATTTGAATTCAGCATCTTGCAGGTATTGAGGGAAAAGGACTAGAGAATGATGTGTCATTCTGCAAATGAGGGGTCTGCAATTTGTCTTACGCTGAGTGAGCCATGATTATCATGTAAAATCCATGTCCTCAATTAGACCTGCCCTTATGGCTATCTTGCTTTTTATTTCCATTTGCCGGTCCTCTGGGAATCTTCTGTTAAAGCCAGGAATACCTGTAGCAGTTGTAGTTATTTGGGTAAACAGAGGTGTGGGGAGCAACAGGGTTCTGTGCAGCTGCATTAGAGGAAATGCTGTACTTTGCTCTCAACCATCTCACCCTGATCTCCTGTGATCACACCCAGGTGCTGTGCCTGGGCTGTCACATGTGGCTGGGGAAGATGGGACTGTGGCAGAAGGCATTTGGCTCTGTGTGGTGGCTGGATGAGGAGTCCTGTCTCCAGTGTCGCTCACTTTCCAGATGTCCCCTGCAAGAAGCAGAGCTCCAGGCAGTGTGCAGTTTGATGGATGTGCAGATGTGGCTTTGGGCTGTTGAAAATAAAAGGCTGATGATATCTGAGGCATTTGAAGTACTGTGCCTCAGTTATGCTTCCATTTCCTCCCCAGCAATACATGAGATGTAGAAAAGAATTTGAACACCATCCTTTTGATCTACTTACTCTATTGACAGTGCTCTGATTTGCTGTGTCAGCATGGCTTAATAGCTCGTCCTCAGTTCTTGAGAGAAATGAACTGCATATGGAAATCTGAGGTAGTTTTCCCTCTTTTGGCACTAATGCTGTCATCTTTGAGCTGACTGAATGCACTGTGTCTCTGTAGCCCTCACACAGGCTAGAGCTGTGCTGGACACTCAGTAGAAGGCTTCTCCTTAACAGAGGAAAGCAAATGTAGATTTCTCTAAATTGCCTTAGTTAAAATCAAAAAATCCTAGACTGCTTATGCAATGAATAATGGAAACCTATTTACTGCTTGAGGAAAAATGAGCATTAAAAAGCTGCTTGCTGCCAGTTGGCAAATGGGTATTTGTTGATGCCTTGTCATGTAGGTTTTTCCAGGCTTAGTTCATGAAGTGCTCTGCCTCTAATCCAGGAGCATTTTGGAGATGCACAGAAGGCTCAGGAAGAGGGCAGTGCGCAAGGTTTTGAAATGCATTGAAATACATGCAAATACCTTTCCTTTTTTAATAACTTCACTCTGTTTTAGGGGGCTGAGTGTGGCGCAGATATATAGACAAGGGGGTTGATGTGTTCATCAGTACAAAGGGGCCCTGTGTTATCCTTTGTGCTGTACCTCGGAACTGTGTTGTGATCCCTACTGCTCTTTATCAGCTGAACCTGGGATGTGGGAAGCTGAAGAATGTGCCCCTGGGGCTGCAGAGGGGTGTTTCTGCTGGAGGACACTACATTTGCAGGACAGGAAGTGCTGACATGCAGCAGTGGCAGAGGAGCCTGCGTTGGAGCCCCTGGAATGTGCGAGCTGCTCTTCAGCCTGACAGAGGTGTGGGCTGGGGAGATAGCGCAGGAGTGCGCAGTGTATAATTTAACAGATGATTACTCTCTTCAGTGCAGCTTGAGCTGCTAAATGGGATTCACCCAGAGGTATTGTCCTACTCTTTCATCTTGCTGTTTTCTTGGTAAAAGGCATTTTATTTTCTGAGCAGTTCAGTTCATTGGACATCAACTGCAGAGGTCTTCTCCGAAGCTGTCTAAATGACTAGCCGAGCTTTGGCAGATGCTGGGAACTACCTCGAAGCAGTGTAGTTGCTAATAAGAGCCACTCATACATATCTAATGTATATGCAAAGGGGAGTGTGTGTGTGTGTGTGTGGGGGGGGGTCGCAGTCGGGAGGGGGGAGTCCCCCCCGGGCCCGAGTTTCGTTTGCTCCCGGGTCTCCCCAGCACCGCCCGTGGGGATGGGGGGGGCTCTTCCCCCTCCAGTAATTAGTTAATGAGCAGCAAGATAACGGTGAGGACTCGAGTCTGACCCGTGGCAACCCGCGCCCTGCGGCTGGAGGAGGTGAATTGCGCTGATTGAAGATGTGGACACGGACGTGTGTGCATCGTGCGTGTATCTGCATGTCCGTGTGCAAGAACACACGTGTGCACGTGGGGGTGCGGGACAAGAACACACGCGGCTGCAGGTGCAGTTGTGTGCATGCAGGGTTGTGCACTTGCTTGTGCCAGCCCGCACCCCGGCACGTAGCTGTGTGCCTGTGTCTGTACCGGGATGCTCATGTTCTGTTCCATGGGCGCTCATGTGCCTGCGTGTGTGAAGGTGTCGGTGTGATCACAGCTGTGCCCGTCTGGGTCCCCCCGTGTGCGTGTGCCCCTCTTGCCCCAGGCAGCCGGAGCTGGTAATTGTGGTTGTTACCGTGAGCCCGTTAATCCCCGAATCCCTTTACCTCCTGCTCGCGGGGGATTACAAATTAATAAAAGCAGCTTAGGGCCGGCAGCCTCCCAGCACGCACAGATGCTCTCTCCGGACGGCAGCACCGCGACTTTCGCCCGGCCCCGAGTTCCCAACCTCAAGTTGGCCCCGCACCTACAGAGAGCATCGGATGGAGCAGTGAGGGCCCAGGGCAGCCCCCAGCACAACGTTACACTGGGCAGCAGTTGCGTTGCCTTTGAGGGTGGTGAGGACAGCGCACGTCCACCCCTCTGAGTTTGTACTCAGGACATTTGGGTGCTGAGGCCGTTCCTCAGGCCCCCCAGGGGAATGTCACTGCTTCTCAGGCACGGTCACGGGGCAGCCAAGAAATGCACATGGCTCTGGAGCAGTGCATGGCGGTGCCCAACTTCCAACATCCTCACCTACACTTCCCAATCCCTTTGATTCCTAAAACCATCCTGGAGTACTTCAGCAGGTACATAAACGGGTTTTCATCAGGTCACACGTCAGTGTCAGTGTGGATGAAGCCACAGAAGGATTCAGCAGCCTCAGCGGACATTAACGCCATCCTGGCCAATGGGCACGGAAGGCAGAGGGAAAGGAAGATTCGTGTGTGTGTGCACAGAGAAATGGGCAAACCATCGGTCAGAAACCAGCTGTGTCCATCACTGCCACAGCCATTCACTGACATGAAGTTATGGGGTAACAGTGAAAGAAATGGAGTTCAAGTTCACCCATTCCTGGTGCTCTTCCAAATGACACAACCAGCACGGCTGCGAAGGGAGGTGCACACCAGCCCTCCCTGCGGTACAGAACCTGAGGACACAGGCAGAAACCAAACCGTGCCAAATGGTTGCAATTTATTTCCCACAAGCACATTCGTTCACAGTTCAGTACAAAACGGTCACTTCCTTCCTACAGAGGTGTGAGACTGAGTAAAAACCAACAAAGGAACCCAGAACAGACGTGAAAACACCCGCTACTGAACCCCAATAAATAAAACCCTGACGTCACTCTAATGGCACAGTCACCGTTTCCAACAGCTCGGATGCAGCACGGCCCTGGACAACGCACCCGGGGCCGTTTGCCAAGACGGTCGCTCCCAGCCAGTTCTGAGCAGGGGCAGCTGAAAGTTGAGAGCTCTCAGGAACAACTCCATCAGCTTCCTTCAGCACTCACAGCTTTCCTCTCTTTCCCGGCGCATTCCAGAGTCCTCCTTTCATTTTCGAGGCAGGTTTAGTACTTCCTTTTTAGAAACATCTGAAGGGCAAAGGCGGCTCCGTGCACAAGGAAATCCTCCTTGGAAGTAACTGGCATCAGCGTGGGAGGATCCCATAGGGAAGTGGGATTGCAGACACTCCTGTGGAACACGCCATTCCCAAATCCAGGCTCCAGGACCGAGCAGGTGCGAGGTGAATTTTCAAAGGAAACACTTTCTTGTAATGCACCCACCAATAACTCCCCACAGTGAAGCAGCATCGCACATCCCCCAGCAGCCACAATAGATCTTTACAGTCAAAGTATGTACAAGGATGTAATTTATCATTATAAAGATCACACTGTCCCAGTCCTGGTTGGGATGAAGGGACCTTAAAGCTCCTCCAGCTCCAACCCCTGCCATGGGCAGGGACACCTTCCACTGGAGCAGGTGCTCCAAGCCCCTGTGTCCAACCTGGCCCTGAACGCTGCAGGGATGGGGCAGCCACAACAGCCATGAGATAGAAAATGAGAACAAGCAAACCAAGACTCACACAACCAGAATCAAAACCAAGAAGACATTTCCAGATGAGGGCACTACCAGCAGTGAAGTGAACACCTTGGCTGGTTCACTGGCAGTAGAGTTAGAGCATCAATATGGATATTAACATCCTAATTCCATAGTTTTACACTCTTAGGAAACAAACCCAAACCACTGACTCATTGAGCATTGGTTCATTTTGTCCTACTTTCAGCAGGGCCACAGCAACATCAAAAGTAATGGTGTGGAGTAAAAAAAGAAACCCCACCTTATTCCAAACCCACAGTTGCTGCTGTTTTGATGGCAAAGCCATCACTGCAAAGCTTTTGTGTTCGTATACAGATGAAAAGCAGCAGAGCAAATCAAAGCCAACACACTCATGTATTTGCTGGAGCTCTAACTCACAGCAGCTATGACTGATTTCAACTTCAAAACCTGCACGAACACTGACAGCAGAGAATTCAACACTCCCACTGAAATGGACCAACTCTCCAGACCCAGTTCCGGCTGTGCTGCGGTTTGGGCTTTTTACTGTGGTGGTGTTTGCGAAGCTGAACGTCCTCACTTGCTGGCTGATACCAGCACCTCCCCAGATCAGATTGCTTCAAAGCTGCCTGATTTTCAAGACTCCATTTGGAAACTCTGGGCTTTCCTCATAATGAGCCTCCTGCTGGGTGCTCTCACTGCATTCCAGCACAAAGCAAGTGGCACCGAGCAACATCGCTTCATCCTCTGCCAAGTTACCTACAAACTGTTTCAATATCCAAGCCCAGGTGCTGTTATTATAGGTATTATAACTTCCTAAAGAGACCCACAGCTGCCCCTTGTGACAGGACTCTGGAACAAGTGTCCTTATAAAGCACAGACACGCTTTGATATTAAATCAGTGTCACAGGAAGAGAGAAGGTTCCATATCCAACTACAGCAGCAGCAGCTCTCAGAGGTGCTCCTGCAGCTCTCGGAGGCAGGAACTGGCCTCCAGCTTCGTGGAGAGAGCATGGAGTCAGGTTTCTCCCATCAGAGCAAGAGCCATCGGGTGCACACAATGAACCGTGAAGATGGGTTAAGAACGGCACTGACCATGCACCTCACCATGTATGTCAGACCAACAGCACCATGTGAAGGAGATGCTTTTTCCCTCTGACACACATGTGCAACAACCACAGGAGGTTATTTCTTTGTCTATGTGTTGAGAAACTTGAGGAACAAGGGACAGTAAATCTTTGAAGCTCACTTTTGTTTATGCCAATTGGAAACTGCAGAAACATTCAGTGGACAAACAAGATCTGATCATGAGAAAATCTCCCTGTTGGGCTTTTGTGCTTTTAGGCTGTTCTTGCCAGGCTTTAAACTTTTTATACTATGGCTTATGATGGAAACCTGAGGAGGACACACCAACAGTATAAATACAAGTGGCCAAGGACTACTTATTCCTTCCTGTGTAACAGGGGAGCCAGCACACATTCAATTTAATTAAAAGTTGCAAATATAGAATTGAAAAGGAAAAGCCTTTTTATATAACATAATTAATCTGTAGAACTCCCTGCCACAAGAAAACATTGAGGCCAAAACCTATTAGGATTAACTAAAGATTAGGTAATGGATAACTCCAGCATGCTCAATTACATTGGATAGGATTATAAACTTCACTATCCAGGACGTGAATTATCCCCCAGCCAGGATCAGAAAGGAACTCCTGTTCTGAATGGTAATTTTATAACTATGTTCATGGCTTCTCTAACCACTGTTAAGGCAGCTGCCACATTCCCAACTGCTACCCCATCCCAGAATGGAGCAGCTCTTGGACTGAGTAAAACCCTTTGTGACGAAAGCAGAGCAGTGCTCCAGCAGAAGGGCAAGAGAAATGGGCTGCTCTTCCGAGTCCTACACAGACAACGTTACAGGTAGCAGGTGATGCTGAGAGCTCAGAACTGAAGTGTTTACACTACCTTACAAGAAGAAAGTTAACTGCTGTACTGGAGTTCTCCCACATCACAAGAAACTCAGCGTTTCCCAATCTCTAAATTTGTGCCTGCTGATGCAAATCTCAGTGTTCTTCACTAAAACCTGTTTCCCTTTTCTAGAGTTCAGCAGAATTGGCTTCCATCTGCATAACACAATAACTGCTCAGCTACTTTTCTGGTTCATAAATGAGTGAGGCGAGTTATCCAATGCTCCATTAAGACACCTGATAAAGGATGAAGTGAAGCACCAGGTCCAAGTCTGTCTTTGCCTTCATACAAACTCCATTAAACTGGATGACAGCATTAGCAATCAGAATCAGGCTGCTTGTTCAGACACTAACTGCCCTAAAACTCTCATCCTGGCAGAGACAGACAGCCTTGGCTGGAATGCACAAGAGAATGGAAGACTTCTTTGGCCACTTTGTGCTTTCCCCTTTAAACATGCAATGTAAATAACATTTCAGAACGTCACATCGGAGGGGTTGGAATTCATTTAATCAGAATTGAACTTGCTTCCTGGAAAAAAATGATCTGAATTCGTGCTTCTCCAAAGGAAGCAGCCAAAGTAACAGCATCACCGCTCAGTACTCTGGGAGGCAAAATCACCTCTGGATAAATTAAAAAAGACCTAAACCCAACAACTACTGGACTTGAAGCACACAAAACAATATCCAATTTCCTCCTAAAGCAGGCGCAGCTGATTGCATAATGCACTGTTTACTCTGAAAATGAGTAAAGGATGGGGGTGGCAAGTCACGGAACAATCTCAGCTGACAAATGCAATGCTTTCTTCAGTGGACATTTCATGATGGCACTGTGCGCCTCTTACCGATGAGGGTTCTTACAGCGAGCTCCCTACATTAAGCTAGAACACTTGTGAAATGACTTGGGAAGAAAGGGTTCTGAAACAAGGAATACTGTGTACAAAATCCCTGATCATAAATATTAAAGCTGTATCTGGTACTGAACAGCCACGTACAATGAAAAGGTGGTTTCCGATAGAACCTTCTACACAGACGACCGATAATACTTCACTTTCCACCGTTTGGATCGCATTCGGAAAAAAAAGTACATTATCATTAGAAACAAGGATGAGGCTACGTACAGAATGACACACAGACTCATGTCTATGTTGGAAAATCCAATCCCCAAGAAGGACACGGCCTGCTTCGCCTCTTTAAGGGTGGCTGCTCGAACCGCGCTTTTATCACTATCTTTGACAGGTCCGTGATTTGCTATTAGTTTATCTAACACCTTAGATTCTGAACCTAGTATGTTCTCTTTATCCTGGATCTTATTTTCTCTGCTTCCACTTGGTTTCTTCTGTAGGCTTTTGTCCTTCCCTTCCCTTGTATCCCCCTGTTCAGTTTCACTGGAGTCTGTCTGGCTTTCAGCGTATTTATATAGAATATTTTCACTGCTGTAGTGATACTTCATGAACTGCAGAACTTGGGCTTCATCCCAGCTGTGTAATCCTTTGATTTCTTCATGACATGTAGGACAAATGTCTGGAGTTGGCCACTGAACTTTGGGAAATTTTGGATCTTCAGTCAAAGCACCTAATTGGGAGAAGAAAGTAACAGCATCAGGAGTGAACAAACTCGGAAAGCTGAACCTTCCCTGGAAACCAGAGAGAGTTTTCATAAGCTTCCTTATGGACTTGATTATGTTCTGAAGTGTTGATTCCTGCTTCAGAACACAAACACTAAATCATAGTTACTTTTCTCTCAGCTGTTGTGTCCACTTTCAAATACAACAAGATGCTACGACTGCTGCTTTTAGAAGGCACGAAGCCCTCATCTGAGTGTGCAGGGCTTAACTCGAATTACAGTTCAAAACAAACTGCTGTTCTGCACTCACTGCTCTTTAATCCTGAAGCTTGGTTTGCAGCAGCAGTTTCAAGGCCAAAGACTTGCAGATATTTTCCTGTCTCTATATTGTGAACCATTCCAGCCCGGCTGGCTTTTTCATAGCTTGCATTATTACTATAGCAAACTATTTTCAGTACTTACAAAGCCATTATCATATTTATATTTTTCAGCTTGCATTTTAGCATTTAAACGTCCAATGCTGCCTTGAACTACTTCCAGTTTAAACTTTTTCGTTGCTCATAGCTCTGGCCACCTTTCCACCTTGATAGCAAAGAGCTGAATGCTGTAGGTAGTGTCGCACTGCTCTAAACAATCACGCTTTAAAATGTGGATGGAGGTAATTTTTAGAACAAATCTCTACCTGGTAAAAACCTAAGTTAATTTCTTTGCTGACTGTTTTAGTACACTAATGCTGAAACTATTTCAGTAAGTTTAGCTTCTTATTTTATCATTAAGGCAAGAAACTTTGAGGTTTTTAAGCAAAATGTTGTTTAAGGATTCCAAGAATGCTTTATAATATTTGTCTCTTTGATATTTACAAGTAAGAGAGCGCGTCTGTGTTCAGGATATCTTAAAGATCACACAGTAATCAATTTGTTTCAGTAGAGGAAGTAGAAACAAAACATCTTAAGGTAAGATTACAAACCGAAAACTTGCTGTACTTCACGTTTTCCTGCCAAAGAGAAGAATGCCATAAATCCTGCACATTCTGAAGCAACAGAGCCATATACAGCCATCGTATGACCTACACTTGAAGGCTGTGCCAAGGTGTTTTCATTGACCAGTCAAACATCATTCCTCATGGAAAGCTATACATTACCAGAACTACAGATGCAGCTTTTAAGGATTAAAATCTATCACTGTCCCAAAGAGAAATTTTAGCAAACTTAAAAAGCATAATTTAACATTATTATTTATTCCAGTATGTTTCTACTTCTTACTAAAAGGGTATTTTAGCTGGCTGCTGCATCATCTAAATCAATATCCATGCGAGTTTTCCAATAACTTAATGTTCTAAATAAGTATATTGCTCCACTGCTTAGCAACTCCAAGTCAACAGCACTACCTTTCTCCACGTTCAACCTGGCACTAGTAACAAACATTAGGGGATGTTTTTATTTAATACCTCACCATTTACTTCTTTCTTCTTGGAGGAAAGGAGACAAACTGTTTATATTCAGAGCAGTACTGAATACTTCATAAATCTTGGGAATTCAGCATAACCATAATATAAACACAATATAGCATATTTAAATTGTAACTAATGCTACACCACCCAGATCCATAACAGCAAACAGGGATTTAGTACAAAGAGAGACCAATTTTCTTTAGTGCTTTAGTTACTTGATATCCCCATAACAGAACGGATTAAATATAACCAGTATTTTAACAGTACTTTCAGTCTAACTGAAAACAGAGCAATCTAGTGGGGGAACAGATCTGCTTCATACAGCAATTTTATTTCATTCTGTGGCTGATCTGCTAATAGCTTAGGCTCTTTTATCCTGAGAAAGTCTCCTCTTCAATTATCATCATTTTCTATGCAGCATCTCTCCACAGTGAAATGAAGACAGGTTTTCTCATCTAGTTAAACTCCTACATAAAGAAATGCAATTATTTTTTTATCCCTCGATAAGCAGCTGCATTGCTCCTTTTGAAAAGGCTTTGATTTGTACTCCAGAAAAATCCTCTCCTCAAGCAACAGGTTTAAGTTCAGAAGAGACAGTATCCAAGAATGACGGAGTTTTTCATTATACATCATAGGAGACACTATCCTCTAGTAACATAGTTGTGCCTCAAGGGTGCATTTCTCACCCATGCAGAGGTTACCATGCTGGTCTTTAGTTATAGCTGATTAGGATGCCCGAGGTTTCGCTCCAGACACAAGCACCCTTTCTTGAACACTGATGTAAACTGGAGTTAGTCTTCTGAAGTCAATATTAAAGGAATGTCAGGCTTGAACAACAGCGACTGTTGTTTCAAACTCATGTTACAGAGCCTAAGTTGCTTATCTCTTTGTTCAGATATAAACCACACTGTACAAGATGCTGTACCCTTGTCCTGTGGACACAGCTACCTTTGGTGGGTTTTCCTAAGCCAGGTCTTCCATACCTGCAAGCCTGTTATTCACAACATTGTGTTTCTCCCAGAGCCAGAGAACAGCCTTGTCCAAGGTTTTAACGGAATCCATGGACTCTTTAGCCATTTCTTCAAAATGCTGAGCACAAGCCTTGCATCCAAAAAAGTGCTGAATGTATCTCCGCATGACCTGAAGCACTATTTGGGGACTGTCTTCAAGACCTAGGATATTAGCGGGGTTAAATCGAGACAAAGATATTAGCAGGGTTAAAAGCCTCACACAAGTCTTAGGAGAAATACCCGTCCCCAACAAAATACATACATAATATTGCCCAAGTAGTTGGGGTGAGACATTTTGAAACCAAATTATTTGGCAAAATGATGTAGAGTTTAAAGTGATCTCAAACTGAACGTTTCAAAACATACTGGTTTGAAAGGTTGTCTGTGATATTAGGCACCACTACAAAGGAATGAATTCAAACACACTGAGGTTGGAGAAATGCTAGGTGAGTGACAGTGTTACTAAATATGTGAAGTAGCTATTTATACCCATACAGACTAACACAGTCTATACAATTGCATTCAGTTACGCAGAACAACACATTTCAATAAGACTTAAAGGTCAAGTGTTCATTACAGTGAAGTCTCTCCCTTCAAAGAGTATCTTATAATTTGAGGGGGGAAAGACTGAGCCAAACAAAAATCAGACATTACTGCTTTTTCAGAAGCCCATTATCACAGTGCATTTTGAAATGTTCAACCACGCAAACCCCACACCGTGCTTCACACAAATCATGTAGAAGTAGAGACTTTCTACACTATTTTGCCCAACAATTAAATGAACATTTATGTTATGCATTCACCATCACATTTATGCTCATTGCTTTAATGCTCAGGCATTAAAGTCATGGTGACCTTGCTACTGAAAAAACAAGAGTCAAAAGCCCTCTGGTAACTATTTCACAAGGTGCCTGTGATATCTGTTTGTTACTCCGTAACTCTGAAGCATTACAGAATTCCAGAATCTCATTACAGTTACTAATTCCATAGCTTTTTGGCAGGCAGGCACTGAATGAATACACAGAACAGCTACTTAGAGGTAACTCAGGAATTCCTCCTAAAATAAAGACAATCACATTATTATTTCTGTAACACACTTTTACACTGAAGGTAATGCAAAAGAATCCTTATTTTATTCAGAAGTAAGCTAAGGTCTTCACAGATTAAGAACTCTGTCCTGGGCCTTTACTGTGGCAGCAGATAGTCCCTACATCAATAAGTGGCTCGAGGACCTGATATAATTCATTGAAATCCTAATGGTTTCATCTCCGTCATACTGATTTTCTGATTCATGCTTAATTGACCTAGTAAATTCTGCCAAAATGTGTTTACAAATGTACTATATGTTACCAGGAACATGCACTTGTCAAGCTAAACACGTTTTATGATGCAGATTGATCAAATTACCAACTTGCGCAGCTGAACGCTCTACCATGAGCAATTTACAACGCGGGTTTCATAGGTTCTGCAGTAAAGGGCTGCAGTGCTTTGCTCACTGTTCTGTTCTGGCAGTGTGTAACAAACAGTTTGGTGGCACACATCCCCTCTGCACATGCATTATTTTTCAGAAGGGAAAAAACCCTCAACAAAACCCATTCAAAACTATCAGAGCATTTATCTGTCTTCTATCTAAGAGATGTATGAAGATTGTCAAACACCTTTATTTAGAACAATGCCATTACATTCTTAACCGTGGCAGCAAAGTAAGTTTTTAACGCCAAAAAGAAATCATAAAAAGCAAAAAATCTCTACTCAGACATCCAATATCTGTGATTGAACTGGCATGGACCATAAGAGCTATGAGATTAAAGCAGATTAAATTACAGTATTAAAAGAAAGGCTGAAAAATAATTTTGGAAAGTTGAAACGAATTCCAGGCAGAACAGTTTCAACCCATGTACCAAAAAGTGTATTTAGAAAGAAGCAGTAACAAACACACCCAAAGTAACTACTAGCAAGTAACCTGTTTGTGGAGGAACAGATTGATACACAAATTCAACTGTATCTGTTCTCCTGTGTAATGTTACACTCTTGACAATTCATTTTGCCTTTGAAATTCAGCAACAGATTAAACAGAATCCAGATCATTTTTTCATAAACCCCACAAGCCTGTCTTATTCACACTAATAGATCCTATTACCTAAACCAATATTTCATATAATTAAGGGTGCTCAGAATAGATTACTGCAATGATTTTATACATCCTCAGGTGTGAGTGGTTCTGCTCAGAGTTCCTTTGGATGCACTGATGCTGAGCAGGTTCAAATTACACATTATAACGTCAAATATAAACCAATCAAAACATGCTCTGGAGAAAGCCTCAGCAGTTCCCTCTGCCTGCCAGCCGCTGCCAGAAGAGGAAACTAGCAAGAAAAACACAGCCGCTTTCAAAGAAAACAAACAATTGCAAAATGGCTCATTTTGTTTGTTTTCTTTTATCAGCCCAGAGATGAATCTTCTATTAACATCTGCCATGTATCATCGTGTAATCCTCCTTTTCTCTTTCCTCCCAAACTACTGCAATTCAGGGTAACCCTAATCTTTAAAGTGGACAAGAACCATAAAACCCTACCTGTGGTGGGAAGGATTAGGGAGTACATCATGCTTTTTAGTAGATGGGATTTAAACAAGCAATAAGGAGAGGAAAACCTCCCAAGACATAATCCGACAGTCTCAGACTGACCCAATTCTTTCGCCGTAAGAAGTGATCATCACATATCTGCCCCGATTTAAATCGATGGCTAAGTGTGCCAAAGAGTTTTCAGGTTCTACAATGTATTTTTAACTTCAGACTGACAAGAGCTCACATTTGAACCATGGCAGCAATTTAAGATGCAATTTTGTAGAGTTAAATATTAAGAACATTTTTAAATTTATTTAGAAAACTTTTGGCAATTGGGACAAAAGGGGAAATTCAACTTATGCACGATCCTGTTGAACAGCTAATAGAACATCCAGCACAAAAAACCCCAAACTCACCAGGCAGAGCGAGTACTAAATTAAAGGGATGCAAAAGGGAAACAAAAACCAACAGGACGATTAGCTAGCCAGAAAAATCCCTCTTCTGCAGGAGCTTCAGTATTAGGAACTGCGAGATTTTCACTGTGATGCTGGGCAAACGCATGCAGCCCTAATTTGAAATAACGAAGTCTTTTTTTAAACATACAATCAGTAACTGAAAAATGGCAAATTTCTGAATTTTATGATCTAGCAGCAGTCCATCTGGCATTCCTACATTCCCTGGAAAAGACAGTTCAAAGGCTTTAAATGAAAACTAAATAGAACAATAACCGAACAAAGTGCTATCCTGGCAAGAACAAAAACGTATGAAGGGCAATATTTTAGCATTAGTAATTCTATTCCCATTGCGTGAGGAAAATAAATTATAAGTCCAGCAGGTTTCTTAAATAGGAATCATCACCCAAACATAAACACTCTGCTTCACAAGATGCTGCAAGTCTAAAACCAAGCAATTTTACTGAGTGCTTGCAAAGGACTGTATCACTGCAGAGATTAATGGCCACTGAGTACATTCACAGCTGAAAAAAACCCCAAACAGCCACAACATTCAGTATTTAAGAAAGAGTATTACAGGAGGATTGGCTAACGGTTGCATATCTTTTACAGCTGCTAAACTGTATGGTTCAACCTCATTCTTCTCAAATTCAATTAGCAGCGTAATCTCAAGTAACCTGAACAACCTTCCTCCCTTTTCAGGTAGTCCCACATTTCTTTCTTTGAAATTCTCTCCTTTTTCTGCCTTATTGCTC
Source organism: Psilopsiagon aurifrons (assembly GCA_025447955.1). NCBI lineage: Eukaryota > Metazoa > Chordata > Aves > Psittaciformes > Psittacidae > Psilopsiagon > Psilopsiagon aurifrons. Next base: position 33,281 of record JAOEHY010033363.1, read on the forward strand.
ACACCTTCAGGGCCACACACTTTATCTACCTCATTTCCAAGCGAGGACAAACTGACCCGCTTTCTTTGAAGCCTCCTCCTGCAGTGAAGCTCTGCTCTGACCTCTGCTGGTGCAAACTTGAAAGCCACTGGCCTCCACTAACCTATTAGAGTATTTACTAACATGTTTGCTCGAATCCGTTTTCTTTCTATTGCTCAGCACAACTTTATTTTTTCATATTTGTCTTTTCCTTCGAGTGTCCCACAAAACTGCTGCTTACCTGTATTCACCAGAGCCTTGGGTTGCAGTGCAGCTTGCACTGTGAGGGTGTGAAACAGCTTCCAGAGGGAACAGGTATAACCCCGCAGCTCGGGTCTGCTGCCCTGACACCCGACCCACTGAACCTTTTTAGTGAGAAATATCCCAGAAATCTGAAAGAGAGGTGTAAGTAAGACAGCCAGCTCCGGGACATAAACGTGCCTCTGAACGTAACAGCAGTCACAGCTGAGCCTGCCTTGAAGTTGAGGTGACCCGAGGATAAAGAGTAAGTTGCTAATGAATTTGTGCTTAAGGCAAACGAATTTTAAACTTATAGCCATCCTTAAGTCTGAGACGCTCCAATGCACCATTAAAAAACTCATGCCTCTCACACATATATCAGATATACAACATACAGTCACCGATGCCAGACCTACTAAAAGGCACATCACGAATGTCTGATTAGTCTGACAGAAGAAAGTAGCTTAACTTGTGAATTTATGTTTAAGCACAGCATGAACACAACACACACAAACACTACTGCAAATCTGACAGGGCTACAGTTTCCCTGGGTACATTAAATATACCATAGTCCTCAGCAAGATTTATACGACTTACAAGGTAAATTCTTAAGATGCGGAATACATTATTATTTGTTCTTAAAACAAAACCATTGCTTTGTCATTATACTTCAAATCCAGTGCAAGATCTGAGTTTCTGAGGCTTATCTCTCTGCTTCCTAAAAAACACAAGGCTTACAAATTTTGGATAGCAACCCCATTTTATGGGAAGACAGACTTATATTAACTTCTGTACAAAGATGGCCATGAACAGGGCTTTGTGTTACTGAAGTGAGGCAGGACTCCTAGCACAGCCTTTACTGTGCCAGGAAATGAAGGAGTATTTGGGGAAACTCTTCAGGAATAAATCCCATTTCAGGGTGTAAATTTCCCATCACTTAAACTCTGACCTCCATGAGAATCCTGCTGATACCAGGCACAACACGCAAAGGCAACTCAAAAACATCCATCAGGAATGTCGCACAATTTGAAGCTGCTGTTAGGGAACGTGTCCATGTCAGCCACTTGCTCCTCATTGAACTGGACCAGGATTGTGTGTGTCAATTCTCTCATATAAATTCCTTCATGTGGATTTTTTTTCCTGGCAATGATTTCCCTTCATTTTCATTTTAACCTTCTTATAAGTCCATTATGACTGAGGGGCCATCAGTAAGTGATGTCTTAGATTTATACAGAATCTTATCCTTTACTAATGCTGTATTTTATGCTGGAAACTAGGAACAGCTTACCCGCATTTTGTTGTTGACAAGATCTAGGATAGCATCATAAGGGATTTTGTCTAATGGAAGGCTCACGAGCCACTCCTGCAAGGTCTCTAACAACTTCACCACAGACTGACGGCCAGGAAAGAGCTGAGAAAATGAAAGAAAGAAAATACCATATTTTAAAGCACAAATCTCATTACCAGCAGGACACTTTTATCTTGATGTAAACGCCTTAATTCCTGTCTTTCAAAGGCTTGATTTTCTTTTATTATGAGCAAATTAATTACTTGTTCTGCTTTCAGTAAAAAGCCATCTCACGCTGACTTCTGCTTACAAAATTGAACAAGTTGTAGGCACAAAATGCTAACTAGTAAAATGAAGCTACTCAAAAGCAAGCAGAAATGACAGAGCAACTTTTGGCAGATTCCACAGAATTTCAGATTAAGGTAAATCAGTTCTGTGTGTAGCTCAGAATGGAGCATCAGACCTCAGAGAATCAGAGGCACTGAAATCCTTCTCACTTGTAGAAAATTAATCACAGAAATTAGTTCTCCTAAAACTTATGTTCAGATATCTGTAAATGTAGGTGTTGGTTACCCAGAAGAGCATTTTCCTTTCATGTGTGTAATAGTGATTTCCGAAGCAATCTGGAGATTGTGACTTCCTTAGCTTGTAATTTAAAGAAGTCACAGCCTGGCAGATGAGCTGAGGAACTGTAAATCTGTGGTAATGCCATTACTTCACACTAGAAATTGTATTTTGCTTTAATGGTGGCTGTAATTACTATAGAATTAAGTAGAGTATGCATACTCTCCTCTAAGTATCCTTCCAGAGGGAGCAGTACTCTAACAGATGGAGAAATAAAGTTCCTGTACCTGCTACATTAAATACATAAAGCGATTTATGACAGAACATGCTGTACGTATGCCAGTGACTCCACAGTCACTGTCCAACTATTGATAATATCTCCAATTCAAAGACTGCTTACCTGATACCATACAAAAGGGCAGGAACTCCCTTTTGCTATTGTATTTAACACAAGGGGCCCTGTGCATTGTTTGGGTTCAGCGACCCTTGAATAGTCTATAACAAACCAGCGCACGTCTGAACTACAGACTGCATACTATCATTACATTTACTTCTGTAGGAACCCCAGAATATCATCTATCTAAAAGAATATCTAAAAACAATAGCTGCACTGTATCTCAGATATGTAACCATCTCATCAAGGATTCAAAAACCAATGGACTTCTGCACTGGTTGCCAAAGAAACCCTCAATATACAACAGTGGAAATTCCTCAAGTAGGGAACCGGAGACCTCTCTGGCATAGGACTTGCCATCACTATAAATGCTGTTAAAAAAGAGGACAGTATGAACATTTCTTAACAGAAACACCGAGAATCATGAATGAGAACTACGAGGCAAGTGTTCCACGACAACAGCAGTCCCCACTTGCATAAGGCAGCCTGGAGACGAGTGTGCCACTTAAAGAGAGCATTCCCCACTTACGCACTAATAGCCAGGGAAGCAAATGACATCAGCTGGCCAGGAGCCATTAGGAAGCACAGAGGATGTTTTAGGGATAATATGATGGAAAGATTACTACCACACTTTCTTAAAGAAATGAGGCCAGCTAGAGATTTCTGATGGCCACAGCGGGGGCAAGAAACTGTCTGTCTGATTTTCAGATAAACCCAGATATTTGGAAATAGTTCACATAGGCCTTGTTATTCCCTCAAATAGCTGTTGATACACTTTCTTGCAAATAAAAAAAGGGTCATCTACTCAGTAATTATGAAGAGACATTGGTCATTGCATAGGCTGATATTATAAAGTTACATTATTCCATTTTTTCTCAAGTCACAGCACTTTACATAGATTGTACCTTCACTCAAATATAATATGCAAACATCTTTAAATAGTCAATTATATACAATACCTCAATTATTTAAAAATAATTAATTAAATGCAATACCTCAATTATTTAAAAATAATTAATTAAATGCAATACCTCAGTTATATTAAAAATTGAGACAGAAGTTACTACAATCTCTAAATAAAACACCATTGTCAAGTATGCATTAATGAAATGAGAAAGTCAAGAATGAAAAACAAAGGGGTTTTTAATCCCACCCAGTTACAATAGCTACTTATCCTGAAAATCTGATAAATGGACTATATTTACAGTGTTTGTTCAATATGGTGCAGACTACTTAAGCTTTATTTAATTTCAAGCCCTCCAAGATTAAATTTAAATGCATTTCAACCCTGTAAGTGTGTCAGAAAAACATATAATTACTCAAGAATTTAAAGAAACCCATAAAACTATTTTTAAGCCAGTGAGGAAGCGTACATTTAAGGTTTGTGAAAGACATCTTGAGAGACTTATGTCACATACTATATATTATGTTAGAGTCACTTTATTCTTACAAATAATCAAAGATTAGGAGTGTATACCTTGGCACAGACAGTAACAAAGTCCTTGAAGGTCTTTAGCTCAGCTCCCTCAAGTGTCCTGTGCGTAGCAAGCTCTACCCTGAGCAGGTAATGCAATCCTGATTCAAGGTCAGCCATGTACAGCTTAGCTCTGAAAGACACATATATAACGTTAGAAAGTGGCAGGTTTCTTTCGTTCATTTTCTCACCAGTCATAAAGGTAAAACTGATATATAGTGGGTGTCATTAAAACCTCCACGTTTGCCACTCCACGGTGATTGCAGTGTACCCTACACCAGCACGGGAAGACACAGTGGTTACTTCAGGCGCTCGGTGAGTGAATGTCAAGTTCAATGAGTTTCACCATACGCTCTGAAAAGTGTAATTTTATGTCATGATGTTCACAGTTTAGACAAATGAAGCATAACCACGCATAAGAATTTCTTTTATAGTTGACTAAACTCTTGCCTCCCAGCCAGCTTTACCTTGTAATGCAATTATACCCCTGACCTTGTCAGCAGGGAAATAGCTAGTGTAAAGAAATTCCAGCTCCTCCTCAGGCCTAGCCACAAACAGAAAAATTACATGTTATGAATAAAGGGAGACTTTTGTTGAACTTGGTTTCTTTTGTTAAACAAAAGGAAATTATACACAGAGCAGGAGTGCAACCGGTGTTGGAAAGGGCTGAATCCAGAAACCCTCTGCCAAATGCAGCAGTTTTACTGGAGGTCCTTCGCATACAACAGTCAATTTTTATCACATCAGCCCTTAAGACAGATTGAGGTACCTCATATCAGGTAGAAGTAAAGCATGTAAAACAAATCAAATATTTTAAAGAGTTCCTTCTCACAACCAAATACCTTCATTTTAAAAAAGATACCAACAGAAAACACTTCACAAACTAGGAATGCATCAGGTAAAGCACCCTACCTTTAATGCTTTTCAGAGTACAAACTTCAGACAGTATAGCACAGAGCATTGTAGCTGAACAAACGCAAGTTCATATAGTTACAGAGTTAATACTGAGGTCAGCAGCATCACTATATCTGAACCCAAACAATTAAAACCAACATTCAGGATGCTGACTACTCCCCCCCCCCAAAAAAAAAAAAAAAAAAAAATTCAGGAAGAAACATATGAAAATACAGAATAATCTATATTCTTATCAACTCAAACTACAGACTCGCATGAGTTTATCTCCTTAATTAAGAAAGTACTCACTCAAATCTTAAAAACCAGCAAAATTCTGCTTCAACTTTCTTAAATAAAAAGACATCCATAGGAATGCATGAGGTTCTCCCAACGGATCCTATTTAGAAGGTACTTGGACTGGAGATTCGTATCTACGAGACTTTGTCTTGCTGGAAAGCAGCTCAATTTAACCAGGTTGTTTTGATAACAGAGTGTTTTGTAGAAAGTATTTTATAACAGTCCTTGGAAGAAGATGACATTAGTAGTGTCTATGAAAGGAAAATAAGTACATAATTGAAGCACTCAGTCCTACATCTTTTCCATCTAAAGATGCTGAAGGATTATCTCTCTGCAAAGCCTTTGCATCCTTCTCTCAAACAAAGAGGGAAAAAAGGCAATAAACCTTACTGGATTTAGTATGATAAACTTCTTTTCCACTGACTTTAGTATCTTCTATTACACTTGCATTTGACATGTGCTTTTTAGTGGGCACTGCTTCAGTTACACACACAGAGCATTTTTCTTTTCTATAGAAATGCTGTAGCTTGTTACTATCAATTTTTTCAGGGACAGTGATTACTTGCTGAAGTTTTCCAACAATTCCAATCAGTGATCTAGGATTTTATAGAAAATGAGAGCACTGCTTTCCATGTGGCAAGAAAAAGACTGCAAGCAGATTTTAATAGCCAAGCATTGATCTGAAAATCAAAGGTATCACTTACTTATCGAACTCTTTCCACACTTTGGTTTCTGTACTCTCCTCTTTGTTTTCTTGAACAGGCAGCTGAAGTGGCAAAAGAAGTTTTTTTCTTACACCTGGCAGTGACTTTAAATACGAAGAAAAGAAAGACCGTAGAGGCTTCAAACTGCATATAAATGGACAAAGTAAGGATTACTTTTCATCTCAGACTAAGTGAATATCTAAAGCAAATCAGTGTATTTATAAAATAAGATATTCACTTTGTTGCACGTTTCACAGTCCTAATGTAGCATGTTATTTTTTGCTACAAAGTGAAATCAAATAATGTTCAATTTAGATAGAGTGAAAACAATCATCTGGATGAGTGGTTTGAAATCCTATCCAAAATAAGACCGTATCAGCTCACCTTACAGGCTATGCTCACAAAGAACAAGTATTTTGACTTAGAAGCAAGCTTTTTAAAGAACTTTTATACTTAATTTTTTTCCCCGACTTTTATTCCAGTGTTTTCCTTTCAGAAGCATCACAGTAATAGGTTAAAGCTGTAACAGTGCAAGTAAAATTCATATTATGCCTCTTATTAATAACGTAGGTAACATACAACTTCAGTCAGTACAATGTACTGATTCCATGTCAGGACACAACTTCATTATATATATGCAAAAGAAGGTTATAGAATGATCCCCTTTGTATGAAAGCAAGCTGTGGAAACTGCTTTTATAGCTTAAGTGGGCATCCCCATATTCCTTTAGAGATAACTACTTACCTGCTAATTAATCCATGGGACCCATTAGGGTGCATCAGGTAGCATGAAGGGACTGAGGTAATGCCAAGTTTCTCAAGGAAAGGCTTATCAAAATTCAATGCTCTCTTTACAACGATGTTTTCATACTGGATCAAGTCTAAAAGAACCTGGGTAATGAAAAGATGACATGAATTATACATTGTTCAAGGAATCTGCAATCTCATAGGACAAGACATAAATAGGTGAAGTGCCTCGTCCTTTAAGTTGTTCACCAAGGAATATATCTATGAGTATTCTGTGGACACTAACAGTTTCAGTTAAAGAAGATTAACTCTGCTCTGGAAATTATTACTCCTATCTTACTTTTTTTTTTCATGGTCTACCCTGATCTTTTCCCTTTGAAGTCTAACATCTGAAGAAATCATGAGAATGAATGATGAAATGTCCTCATAAACCTCAAAATAGCCCAGAGGATATTCCACAGGCACCAGCAGGTTTATGCTTCACATTATGTATGTAAGAGTCTAAAGGCAAATCTTCAGGCAGTGAAGAAACATTGGCCCCACCACTTTATGGCATTCTGATGTCAAAGTCTATGACTTTGAAAACAACTGAGGGCTCCATGGGATTTAAGGCTTTGCCTGGCAAGCCCTGACAAATCAAGCTGGGTAGCCTGTGGTGTCACAACACCCAGCTCTCTGTTGAGCTCTTTTTGTTTGCCAACTCCAGAGCAGAGAATCCCTGCAGGGATAAGTGCCCATATCTCAAAATGTGAACTCAAACCAGTCTTCATCAACTGCTTTACACCTGATGCTGGGCTTTTGCACTAGAGCATCTCAGAGTGGTCACAAATTTCTTTGCATGGTGTGAAATTCAGCAAAGGGTGGAGGAGGCAGAAGAGGTGGTAACATAAGGATGCCTCCAAGATTTGCCAAGGCTTGACTATCCAAATTATTTGCCAACTAAAGCCAAAGCTGCACCTACAAATATGATGACTCAGTTATAAGTAACAAGAATTTGCTTTTAAAAAAAAGTTTAAACACTGAGTTCTTTCCTTCTTAAATGCTTCAAGATCCCACTGCTAAAGGCACCCTCTTTTGTTGCTCTAATGAGAATACTCTTCAGATCCTTCCATTAGCTTGTGCTCTTATACTACCATTTCAAACGTTTCATTCTTACTTACAAACTCTCCCATGCTTCCAACTCATCAGACATTTCTACTTGCCATTTGTTTACTTTCACCCATCTTTGCCTCCTCTGTATCTTTTTCCTGTTGTTAGTTTCAGTTTCCACTATACTTTTCCCTTTCAGGTCAATATTCCCTTTGCTATGTTATCCCTCACTTTCAAACTCGTAATTTAAGAGACCCTACATAACATCAACAAATATTCTTCCTTCTGAGAGCAGACTCCACTTTCTGTTAATCAAATGACACTCAAGTCTTTCCCCACGAGAGCAGGCAATAAAATTAAGGTGAGTTCAAAAGCTGAAGAACTTTATGATCATCCCATTTCTTCTCTTCAGTCATGTCCATTCCTGTCAACCCAGCATCCTCTAGAAAACGAACGTCTGGGAACAACCTGCCTCTCAAAGCGATTCTTGCTTTTGGCAGCACACTCTCCTCCACTTATGCAACTGGGCCACCTCAGCATCAAATCTAATTAGAAACATTTCACAGACATGGGACGTTTCTACACAGATTATGCTTAGATAATTACTTACCCTTGATCTTGGCAGGAAGAGAAAAGTAACAGTTGTCTAAGCTAACAGCAGGCTTATTAGGTGGTGAAATGATGCCAAATCAAATATTTTATTGGGGGGGTGGGAGAAGCAAAAAGCCAAAGACTCCCACTTCCTCAGAGCCTCAGAGCTATGAAAATGATTTTATGCTATCATTTAACTTAGAATGTAACTTCCTAAAACCTATGCGTGAAGGAAGAGAACCAGAGAATTTTATAATCTAAACACCTGAAATAGAAAAAGCTGCCCAGAAGAATGAATATGAGGAATGGTTCTCTAGCAGTGAGAAAACAATCTTGAAAGAAAAGATTTGTGCTAACAATGAAACTGACAATGTAATCATTTCATGGAATCTTCCATTAAAACGTGAACCAAAGAAATTAACCTGAATTTACATTCACTTGCAAGCAAGTTCCTCCAACAGCCCCATATAATCCCTCTGTGATATCTCAAATATGCATGACCTGCCCTTTATGAGCCTTTAATTCAGTTCTATAAACAATAATACTGTTGTTTGGCTAAATAACATCAAATTCAGAAGTGTTATGATAACATTCATTCATATTCATTACGTCATTCATAAGCCATACATTACCTCTCGTCCAACATAGGAGTTATTACTTTCAAACACAATGGCAGTATAATGATGGCTGCTCTTGTCAAAAAGAGAAGTGATATCATTGGACCTTTGGAGAAAGGAAAAGCTTTTTAGCACAGGTAGAATGCATTATACACACCGTTGCTGATGGAATTTCCTTTTACAGTCTCACAACAGACTCATTACAAGAAAAAAGGCTCCTTTCAACTTTAACAGGACCTTCTGCATTGGATTAAATTAACACAGCAAGCACACAGCAGCTGTATTTTAAACAAGGAACTTACGCAATGGGATCTAGTGATGGACAAGCAGGAGGTCTCAGCTCTTGGGAATGGTTCTGTAAGAAGTCAATCATCATCTGACGCACAGTTTGCAGCTCTCGATCAGCTCCTGCTGAGAACAGGGTACAAAAAGCACAGTGCTTCAGCAAACTGGGACAACACGACCCACGTGCAGCTTGTCATATATCCTCCTGCTTTTCTGCATCAAGTTTTTGTTTTACATTTGGACTTCAGCAGAATATCATTTGGCTGAAGAACAGGAACTAAGGATTTGCTTGTAGGATTTCAGTTGGATGTCGAGATGATTTAAAAGCTGTTGTTCCACCCCAAAATTAACAAAAGCTCAAGACTTTTCCAATTCTAACCATCGGCCTGCCTGGCTGATTTCTCTTCAAACAATGCTTCATTCTAAAGCTGTGCTCATTTTCACAGTCGTTGCTGTGGGTAACTTCAGTAGCTTGTTTTTCTGTAATCAGGACATTCATTGTGTATTAAAAGCTGCAAAGGTTTTTAATCGTTTCTACTAAACAGCCAGGTGAGGCTCCAAAGCCATGTAACAATGTGAGGAAACAACTGAAGTGTGAGAATACTTTATTTGCTTTAAAAGAGCTTACTTTAAAAGCTGAAACACTCACAAATGCCTCAAAATAACAGGTACAGCTATGATCCACTGCATGAAGGGTTAATGGTGCAGGTGGTCTCTCTTCTGACCTCTGGCCTTCTAAATGTTAATCCATTGAAAAAGACAACATTACTTTTGTCCCCAGACAAACCACCTCAAGCTGTGATCCTGTCAGACACAGGGGATAAGCCTGTTTTCAGGAAGTTAACATCTGAAGAGGGGCTGTCCCCAGTGAGATTCAGGATGCCTGGAAAGTGGCTGATAGATCAAAAAGCACTGGAGTCGGGACTGAGCAAATGGGATCTCCTGCTCATGAGGTGGGTGGTGGAAAAAACCCCGAAAATTTAAACACCATCAAGCTCTTTGTGAAAATTAGGAACACATTTCACAAAAATGAGGAACTGGAGCTCTCAGCTCTCAAACAAATGTTTTGCCTGTCTGAAATTCTGCCTGACGTTCCATTCACATTCAGTACTTGCAATATCACGAACCATTCAGTGTCCAGCCCATCTCTAGCTGTCTAAACTGACAGGCAAAGGGCTTTTGCTTCTTGTGCGCCACATCCCTGGCTCACAGGATAACTGCTTTGGGAATTTCTTACCGTAGGATACTCGTACCTTTGTAATTTTCTCCAGTAGTAAACTGCTTTGTAAATGCCTTGAAGAACTATGTGGGAGGAAAAAAAGTATTACTGCTTTGAAAATACCTCACGGTAGCAGATGAAATCCATTTAGAAACAAAACCAGGTTTCAATAGTTTTTACTTTTCACAGCTCTATTTGCAGAATGTTTTCTATCTGTTCAGAAGAGAGGTTTCCCTCTTAGCCTGAGTTCCAAAGACCTGCTTCTCAACCACATGCACCAGTCAGAACTCTGATACACAATAAAGCCAACTTTTAAAGGAAAAACCCCTAATGCAGAATGAAGTACTGTGTATTGATCCATTACTGCAAACATTAACCCAAATGCAAATGATTACCAAATCAGTACTACCAACTGTGTGCATACTTAGAACACTATTCACATCTTCTCAACTCCCTCCAGTGGCTAAACAGGATATATAATAGAGCTTGACTGCCTTTTGCTATAAAAAATGAAACAGAAAAGATTTGCTGCTTCCAATTTACACCCAAAACTTGAAAGATAAAAACCAAATAAAATTGTTCCTTCTATTAGGGTAGAATCACAAATTCTGCAGTGAAGTATCTCTTGTTCCCTCTCCTGTTATAGCAAACACAGTCTATTCAATCTTCTCCATCACATTCCGCTGATACTTAAGAGTTAATAATATGATTGTACAGCCTGGCAAAGACACAGAAGTTAAAGACTGCATTTACACCTGAAAATGAGCAATTGTAGATACTTTCAGCAAACACAAGATCCCTTTTAAAAAGCAGTTTAAGCAAATTATGAAGTTAATTAGAAAAATAGTGTAAAAAATATATCATTGATTGTTCCTAACTTCAATGCATTACCTTAACTTTCGCACACCAAAACTAAAATCACTATTAATAATAATGAAAACCTGAATTTGCAAAGTATTTATATAAATTATTGTTATCCAGTGAATATACTACAACAACCCAGTACTTCCTACAATGGCATCTCCTTCCAATAACAGTCTTTCAGATTCAGAACTGAGGACTGAATTCCTGCTGAAGTAACTGCGTCTGCTATTGCATTCAGTGAGACAAACTCAAATTCATCTTCCATAAAGTGCAATTTTCTCAGCAAAAGTAAAACAAAAGTCCAGCTAAAGAACAACCAGGTACATGACAGGCACTGCACATGCACGTTCATTAGGCTTTTAGTTCCTATAAAGCACGGATCATTTACCTAAGGCTACGTATTATACCACTTACCCTGAACGTTGGGTAGTAGTGAATACCATATTCTTTGCACGTCTCGTAGTTTTCCTCTTCCCCGCAATCCAGCACACCGAGCCTAATTGCAGATTCCCAGTCTGAAAACAAAGGTATCTTTCAATTTTCAGCAGAAGGGATCACGGATCCCAGCTGATGGATTACACTGCTTCCCATGGAAATCAACGACAGAACACTGAGATTCCAATGGCATAAAAATCAAGCTCTGGGTCGATTCTCATTTGCTATTCATTTCTACCCCCAAGTGTAATACTGGTCTTTAAAACAACAAAAACCTCCCTTGTTTTCTTAGCTGCACCAGCATTTTCAATATACCTAAATAAGAAGAATCCCAACACACAAGGCAGGAGTTCCAGGGGCGAAGACATTTTATTGAATCCAGGAAGATGAAAAAGGGGCCACCCCAACACTTGCAAGACATGGGATTATATTCCCAAGCTTTTCCCACCAGCTAAGCTCATGTAATAAAACATGCAGAATATATAGAACTGAATAAAATTAATCCAAGTTACTCATCCACATGGCTGTCAATGACAACACCATAAATTCAATGCATCTTCTAGCACAGCTGTTTTAACAAGGACTCACTATTTCCAATTATCTCAGAGACCTCCAGAACTGCCCACAGGCCAAAGCTCACAATTTGGCCACTGAGAGGTGTCTTTAGCTTTTAGTACAGGAATTCATTAGATATACCTCAAAAAATATCTGAGTCTTAACCAGAGTGCTAAGTAGCTGAGTTTGAACCTCACTGTAGCTTTCCCTTATAAATGTTCCATAGCAATAACCACCAGAATTCAAGTATTTCTATAAATACGTTTATAGAACTTCAATAAAAGCTTTTGACTCATTTAAAGCTTTTTCCTTCTGATCTTGCTAAGAACTGAGCTTTCTGCACCATGCTCGGCTGCAGCAATCACTTTAAGGGAGAACTGCTCCCAGAGACTCCTCAGACAGCTCCTTTTTAAAGCTAAGCTAAACCAAACCAGCTGCGGGCACAATTTGAAGGTCCACCACAATTCCCAAGTATCAATAAAATTTAAAAAGCAATAGAAGTAAACTTGCTTTTATAGCAAAGAGCATGAAAGCTTCATCAAGTTCAAGCTCTGACTGACAGTTGCCTGCTTAGCTGCTTTTGAAATCTAGCTCGACCTTTATTTGTCTTTGGGGGAGGATGGGGCAGCGAGGGGAGAATTCCGGTTGTGCTGAACGTGCCAAGAGCTGAGCAGGCACCAGGAGTGACTACAAGCACGCTGGAGCAGATGGGCACGCATTCACAGGAGCACAAAAGACGCAACAGTCTATTTCATCAAATAAAATGCAAAATAAAAAAACCCCAAGTGTGGCTTCTGGGCGTCTCTCATTCAACTTTCACCACTCCTCCTCCTTTTTCCACCTGTCTTGATCCTCCTCCACACCATGAATAGAAGCACTATGGACCCAATGCAAATGGCCCACGACCAACAAAGCAAACCCCTGGCTTGGGTTAAAGAGCACCAGCTGGGCTGTGTGCTGCTCAGCATTAGCTTCTGCTTCCAGAGGAGCTTTTCCTTTCTAAAGGATGCAAAAGTACCCAGCCTAGACTGCACGCTTACAGTGGCACTGTAAAGACTGGCTTTGTAAAACACCCATGAATTTTACATTAATATTTTAAAATACAACTCCCAAACTCTAGGAAAGGGGCAGAAGGGTGATACATCAACCAACACTAGTTCTAGCTATGCTAAACAAGTTCCAATGAATGACACAGATGCATTGGACCACCTGGGAATGCAGCAGATTGGTCAAACCTCCCATTTGAAGACATGCTACAGAACACCAGAATGCTGCAGAATTCCTCCCTCTGCCCAGAGAAGCTGTGGCTGCCCCATCCCTGGCAGTGTTCAAGGCCAGGTTGGACGGGGCTTGGAGCAAGCTGCTCCAGTGGAAGGTGTCCTTGTCTGTAGCAGGGGTTGGAACTGGATGAGCTTCAAGGCCCCTTCAACCCAGACCGGCCTGAGACTCTATGATACCAACACCAGTCCCAGTGGATCAGAAGGAACAGTTTCCAGAATGAAATCATCATTGCTAGATTTGAAACAACAGTTGCTGGGTTCGGAACAGCTGTACCAAATCCAGAGATTGCTTCTGCATATAATTCAAGGGTTGTTGTATATGGGATTTCCAAGGGTTTGTTACTTGTTCACAGAAAATTACAACACATCATTCCAGCCCACAGGCATTTTGGTGGATAAATTCAATCATCTTTTAAGATAGAGAAGTACAATTAACTATAATGGCCACTTTGGGCACTACTGCAATAAAACTAAATGTGTGATTAGGAATGCAGCAGCAACAACGCTGAGCTTAAAGGCTGTTCTGAGCATCACACTCAAAACACACATTACACAAAAGTGAGCGCTGCTCCTGTGTTTTTGGAGGGTTATGCTCTGCTGTGATGGCTGCGATGACAGCGCTGCCAAGATTTAGCAAATGAGAAACAAACCAGAAATTGAGTATATTAGCACAGGTCTTTAATGGACAAAGCAGTTGCACCAGTTTGGCTTGGCTATACCACATCAGCAAATACAACCAGAGTGATTGAGGAGTTCCCTAGTGTAGATGAGTCTGCACCCCAAAGACAGCTCCAGTACCCTAGTAGGTGAGTACATATTGATGAAAAAATCAATGTTAAGAGTTTAAGTAGGCAAAACCTTTTGGGGTTTATTTTTGGATGAAGCTACCAATGCAAACTGTGCCTGTTCTCAGGCTCCTGCTAAAATCCACCCATTCCAACTTCAAAATGGAAACACTTTGCTGACAAACAACACTAGAAACCAAGTGCATTTGCTGGTGGTGCCAATGTCCACAACGTAAAAATCCACTTTTTAAAATGAAAGTCTTCATAAAAACACAAGATTAAAGAGTAGACAGGCCTTTAACTGGTTATAGCAATACAAGTGTGTAACATCCTTAGCAGTTATCGCGACTAGAGATGAAAAAGAAAAAATATATCTGAAGAAGTCACTACAAGTTATAAAAATATTGCCTACAGAGGTATGATGCTGCTGTAGCAATATATAAACATGAGCCTTTTTTGACAGAAGCTCGAGTCAGCTCAGGCTCTCGTGATGACACAATCCCAGACTGCTTTGTGTTGGAAGGGACCTTAAAGCTCCTCCAGCTCCAACCCCTGCCACGGGCAGGGACACCTT
>JAOEHY010033364.1:0-27664 GCA_025447955.1 Psilopsiagon aurifrons
GCCAGACCAAAATGTACTAAGCAGTAACTAAAACATTGGTGTTATCAACACTGCTCACAAGCTGAAAGTCCAAAGAAAAAAAACCCAGCTTCACACCAGCTACCAAGAAGGAGAAAAACGACTGCTACTGCCGAACCCAGGACATATTGCAAAGCGCTTTGGACTACCTTGTACATAGAATCATAGTCATAGAATCATGTAGGTTGGAAGAGACCTTTAAGTTTAAGTCCAACCATAAACCTAACACTGCCAAGTGCACCACTAAATCATATCCCCGAACACCATATCTACGTGTCTTTTAAAAATCTCCAAGGATGGTGACCCACCCACTTCACTGGCCAAAGGTACTATGAGGTTTTTTTGCATTCTGTTCTGTAACTGCTTGGGAATGTGCATCAATGTTTGAGTACAGAAGTGTCTCAGAATGACCCTCTTTCAAACTTTTCCTGAGTGATTTAGTTTGCAACGTAGTCCCAAGGAATAAATGCTGTCTTTCCTAAAGAATTCATGAAGCATTTGTGCACTACAGTTCTCACAGAATAGCTGTGCTTTTTGAAGAGGAACATGAATAACGAGAGCAGTGAAGTGCTACGATGGACATAAAATCTGTCCTTCCTAAACAGGGGACATGCATAGATCATTTTGAGTGTGTAACAGAGAGAGAGCTTTTTCTGCATGTTAAAGGAAGACTTGTCTTTTTTTTTTTTGTTAATATGTATTTACAAGTGATGAAGTACCAGGGAGGATAGGAGTCATGCAGCTCGTGTATAGTGGCTTTCCTACATCAAGCTTTTAACTGGTTCAAAATAGAATATGACACTTTCAGTGAATGGAACAAATAGGTGTTGTGAGTATGGAATATCTTTGGTGATTAGGTACTAGTAGGATTTTGTTGAATAGAAGTGGTAAAATTATACTTCCAAAGAATACATTTGAAGCTAGATGGGGAGTTTTAAAACCCAACCAGGGAAGCGTGTAAGTGTCTATATAACTTTGAATGAAAGAGGTATAAGCATAGGTATAAACAGGTTTATTCTCTCGTTTTTTATTTTTTTGTTCTGTTTTTTCAAGACAAGTTCTGTAAACATTTTGTTTAGTCATAATATCTTATTAAATCCCATCTTTTTCTAACTTTTATCTTGAATTTGAGATTCAAACAACTGAATATATATCAAGACATTTAAAATATTTTATTTTTGAAGTGAAGTCATATATCCAAAAAATTTAACTGAATATTTGAATGCAGAAAGTTGACCTGCACTTTTGGCCAGGCTTACTGCTCTTCCAGATCATAGAGTTTCCTAGTTTTTATTTTAGTCTTTTTGTTTTTAACTTTATCCTGTGTTCCTACATGCCTCTTTGTCCTATACTCTTACTACCCTCTTTCCATGCTTTTCTACACCCCTCACCTTCACCTACTTCCAATCATTCATGTCTTCTATTTTTCTTTTACCCATAGCTATTGTTTTGCAAACTTCCATCCCTTTCTGCGTCACTGTGATCCCAGTTCAAGGGCTCTTTCTTCTGGGCCTGTTTCTGCTCTGTCTCAGGGAAAAATTTCTCAGATAATTGTGTGATAGCTTCTTTGCCAACTTAATAAAGAAAGAGCCCAGGTGGTAGACACTTTTAGAGTGGTTGGCATTTGTCTGATTGCAGATAGGAAAATGTGAGTAGTCTTTTTTATCACTGATTTTTTTTCAGATAAGATCTTAGGGGTGGAGTAGAAAAGTGCAGTGCAGGAACCTAACTGAGTACACCTGTGTGTCCCAGGGGTTGATTATTAATTAGATAGCTGCTTAGTATTTAGTGCCCTCCATTCTGCCAGGTTCGTTACAGAGATAAAAGGTTGCTAATGACAGAAGAAATAGTTTTGCTGCATTCACCTGGAACATTGGTAGTCTTGGGTTAACTGAAAACTGGGATGTGTCCTCTTAGTTAGAGCAGAAGTGCATGAGAAACCAAGAAGCACTGGCAAACTGAAAGACTGTAAAGGTGAGCTTTCTTTTCAGTATTAATTTGGCTCAAAAGAGAATGTTACTGAAGCCAGCTACAGAAAAAAAGTTTGCACTACTAAAACAACATTATGGACTCAGGACAGACTTTGAACTATTAGGCCTGGGTATGTGCTCTGATTGTGTTCACTCTTCACAACTTGTTTGTTTCCTTTCCCTCTTGCTTTGCACATTCATCTTGAGTTTTAGCAAAGGGAAATGGAAGTGAGGTCTAGAAGACGCTTCCCTGGACCATCTATGGTGTATGCTGCTTAAATAAACCCTGAGAACCTGGATAAGGAAATATCGTGGTTTACATAAATATGCCATCTATTTATCTTCTAATCTCATTGGGTCAGAGGCTGAATTTAATGACCAATAGTATCAAATGTAGGCCTAGATAATGACTTAAAACAAGAAGACAGCCCCACAAACAGTAATTTTTGAACAGAGTATTCCTTTTTCTAATTTGTAATTATACTTGAGTGGCAATAGTTTTTTTTTTTTTTTTAGATTATTAGGAGGAAATGACAGCTTAAGAACATTTAATTTGTGAAATCAGCAATAATTTCATACAGCAACCATCTTGTACTTATGTTTAAAAAACAATGGTTAAGCTTCTCAAGACTGATTACACTAGGAAACATTAAAGATGCAATAACCCCTTCAAAACCCCTTTCCCACCAATAAACCTACACTAGTCACATGGTTATGTTGCTAGCTGTGGTAATTTGATTATATTGTTACAAATGATTGTGAAGTCTAACTGGAAGTTTATGTCTGTAGGATTCAGATGTTCTGCACCAGCTTGTTGTATATAAAGATGAAAATCAAGGTTTGCACTGAAGTGGCTTACTGTGATGTTTCAGTTTGTTATAATTTAGTCCACTTAACTGGTATTTCTGCTGGTGGAACAGAGGTTTGAGATTTGCTCATTAAGAAAATGAATGAAAGGGTATGATTTTCAGGATTGTTTATTATAAAAGGAAGGTCCCATGAGAGTTAAAATCTATCATTTGAACAAAAACCAAAGTCACAAAACACTGGAAATCTGGAACTAAACAACTTTTTTACCATAAAATACAGATTTTGTATGAAATAACCCCCAAAACCGAAAAAAGTTTTAATTTTTAAAAATCTCACATGCTCATTTACTCCTACTGAAATTTCAGACCATTCTGCACATGCACAATACATGGAATGAAGAATGAAGACAGTGGGGCAATTTATGATTTATCCTGTTTTTTGTTGAAATGTCTGATGCTGTTTAATGTGAAAAACCCACAGGAGTGTTAATGCTGTCACATACATAAAATGTTTCTTAGCTAAATTAGAGCAGTTTGTTCACTGAACTAGTTGTCATGTAATACAGATTTCCCGTTTGCAGCTGCAACTTTTCTGAATTACTTGTCATGCAGGATTTTAATGCAACACAAAAATATCGTTGACTGTAATCTGTGATCATTTATGGCATTAAACATTCAACTTACAGAAATATTTATTTATTTACATTCATGTTCTTTATCTATTCGAACGAAATTTTAAGGTTAACTAAGATTTCTCTTATAAAATTCTATTATAGCTCAATGACACCCAACTGATTACTTTTATCTTTAGGGCAAAGAAACCTTTCTCAGCAGATACTCTTACAACTGTCTGCTTCGTGTAGTCACTAGAGGGCAGCAATGTCCGATCGAACGCTGTTCTCGCTTCATCCTCCTGGTAAGGCTCCAGTTGCAAAGCAGCACAAAACCCCTCACGTCGGAAATACATGCAGTCAAAAAGCAGGTGAGTTTAGAAGAAAATTCGTAACAGGTCAGTTAAAATCAGGGCCGTTTTCAGTAAAACAGCCCTCCTGAGCGGTTCTATTACTTGCTTGTAAAAATTACCCCTTGGCTAAACTTTAAATTCAGAAGTCTTGTTGCCCCACCCTGCTTCATAGCGCATTTTTCTTGCAGTACGTTGGTTTGAATGTTCTCATGCTGCCCTTAGTGGTGCAGCAGATTATGTCCCTGGCTATGGGTTTGCTGCCTTGCAAAAATGCTTGGGTTAGTTTCATTCTTTGATTGCTTTCCTTTGTCTTTTACATTATTGTTATTATGAAAACAAATTGCTTAGGGTAGTTTTCCGTAATGAAAAGTGTTTCATTGTGGCCTTTGAATGAATTAAAAAAAAACCATTCTAGCTACTCTGACTGACAACTGTATACAGAATAAGGAATGTATGATGGGTTTTTTTTTTTGTCCTAGGGATTACTTCTCTTAAGAGTCTCTTTAGACAAATATATTGACAGTCTGAATTTGTTAATTTTAGTGAGTAAATAATTAAAATATAAGAAATAGAAGGCTTTCACTTTGGGAATATACTGATTAGAATTTTTGGTTGTGTAGTGGCATACATTAATTAGCAATTAACTGCAGTTAACTAAAACAACTGTAAATGTTAAGACCTGCTAGTCCCAAGGTATTTATTCATTGCCCCATTTCATCAGTGCAGAAATGTTTGTTCTTTACCCTGCTGATCAGCCTGGGGTAATGAACAAATGTTTGCAGTTGGAAATAAATGAGCTCCACGCTAGCCTTACCGTATGCCATGGAAAACACTTGCAAACGTGGAAAAAACCTACTTATTAAGTGGTGAGCCTGGATCAAAGATACTGGCCTGGTGCTGCAGGAGCCATCGCTACTGGGGAGGCTGTGGGCTGAGGTGAGAGCTGGCCTGCCATCACCCCCACAGCCCACTGCCCCTGTCACTGAGGCCTGGGCTAGGCTGCAGGTTGTTTCCTGCCCCAGGGTTCATGGGGAGAGGCTTGAATCAAGACCTTGCAGGTGCTGTACAAGCACTGCAGAAAAGGGATCTGCTCCAATCAGCCTCTGCCCACCTGCTGTGAGGTCCCAGCATTGCAAGGCATCAGCCAGTGCTGGTAAGGTGTGGCTGAGGAGGCTGGGACACCCTGGGAGCTGGTAGGTGAGGTGAAGCAGGGCTCACCTCACCTGGGGCGGCTTATTTGTGCCAAGCCCCTCCCACACTGTGGTGAGAGAGCAAATGTTTTCCTGCTGCAGGCTAGCAAGGCCATGGGGAGGGTGGTGTGGAAATTAATGCTTGTGATGTGGACTAAGCTCAGAGGGATGGGGAGACATGGGGGCAGAAAGCACAAAGCAGGTAAATGGAGGCCTTGGGAGAGTGCTATTTATATGGGCAGCCTGTAACAGCACCTAGTTTTGAGAGAATATCAAGGCTGCAGGCTGCTAAGTGTGTTCTCCTGCATCACCAGGTGAATTGTATAAAGAAGACTAAAATTTCATGCTCAGCCAGCTTCTCTATGGTATTCAGCCTTGCCTTGCTCTGGGTGTTAGTGCTGTTTTGTGCTCCCACACATCACATGGGGAGCAGGGTGCAGCTCTGCAGGACTCAGCTGTTGTGCTTTGTATAAATGCACATAGATTTACAGTGGTGTATTTTTGCCTTTTTCTTGGTCTTTTTGTTTGTGTTTGTTTTTTTTTGTTTGCTTGTTTGTTTTAAACAGAGGAGTTCAAGGCCAGTTCATGTCCACTGTCTCGAAGAGCGCTGGTATTGCCATCATCCACTTCCCTGATGGACTTGGCGGTGGCTGCAGCTGCTGCAGGATTTGGAACTGGGGCATCTGGGTTGAAGTACCTTTCCTGTCACCCTGAGGAGCAAGTGTCCCCAGGCCCTACATACATGGACATATGTTTGGCTATCTAGAACACAGGCCAGGAGATGGGGTCTAATCCCAAATCATACCTGAGCAAGAGTTGCATTATATCACCAGCATAAACCTCTTGGAGCCCTGTAGGAGTCTGTAAGACGGTGGGTGCTGAAGCTACTGTGAGGTGACACTGTTTCCTGAGTTAAAATGGGTTGTGAACTGTTCTTTCTCCTTTGTTTGAACATGTGAAAAAGAACAATAAACCATAGGGAAGTAAGGATTTTTAAAGTCTCATAGGTAGATAGCTTTGATTTCTGACTTTTCTGTTGTTTTGGGGAGAAGGTGAGTGGATTTATTTTTATTTTATTTTTTTTTTTTTTATTAAATCAAAGCCAGGTATATCTGTTCTGGAGTTTTGTGTCAAATGACTTGTATTTATGTGTGTATGTGTATATTCATGTGTATGTACACATACACAAACTTTTTTTTCAAAAATGAGTTGCTTATGAGGTTTCAAAAGACATGTTTATGTGATTGTTTTTGTGTTGCTTCAGTAACTCTGGAGCATTTATCCATGTAATAGTGTGGTCTTCTGCTTCACTGGTTATATAGACCTCATGCTTCAATAACTTTGATACGATTCAGATGAAATGCTGCTTAGTATATTTTGTGTTTAAAAGCTTACTTATAGGAAATAAGAAAAACAGACATTTAAAAGCACATAATTGGGTTGACATAAGAGGCTAATTAAGTTTTAACATATACTAAAATATATGACTGAATGAGTTGTTTATAGTTCATGAAAATGTTGCTATGGGTTGTAGTAGAACTGAAATGTGAATTATCGGCAAATACAGTTTTTCTAAATGAAGAGATCTTAATCCTTTGTGTAAAGAAAAAAATCCCAATTGATAATGTATTTTAGGAATTGATTGTGAAAGTTATTTCAGGTAGGCAAATATTTATGTGAGCTAAACAGAGTCTTCATAAGATTATAGTAGAACAGTTGCACAGGGCTCATGGGATGCTGATCTAGATTAGCCCACAAGAGCAGGTTTAACCATTATCAGTCCTCCAGAATAATTAATCTCACTGAGTTGAATTGGCTGTCCTAGAAGATGATTCAGATGAGTGAAACTCAATCAGATAGAAGTTAATCCAGGAGTAATAGGTATAGAAGGTTAGCCTTCAGATCATCACTAATTCAGTAATAACATGCATCTCCAGCCAAGTTCTTGCATCTCCAGTTCAGCAGTTACTTTCAGTGTGCCCCAGAGACAGATGAATGGTTGTTCTGAACAAGTAAGAAAGTAGATTTTTTGAAGCTGAAAGTCATATCATCTGGGTCTACTCATATATTACTGAGGTTCCAGCTCAGATTGTGGTTTTAGTAATTCCACAAGCATGTCAAAGGAGAAGGGTTGCCTTTCAAATGAGTTTAATAGATATAAAGCCTAATAATTTAAAAACCTAATCTGGAATTCAATCCAGGCTTGAAAGCAACTGATTAGACCTAGAGATGTGACAGGCATTTGGGCAACTCACTTCTCATGGACTATCTGTGACTACTGGAGTCAGTAGGATCTATTAGATAACGTCTACAGGCTTGTTATTGGCACTCAGTTTACCTGCTCAAAATTTAGCAAGTAACAGACTAGTAGTGTCTAAGGAGAGTTTCTCCCTAGCAAGCAAATAATTGTCTGTTAGACAGGCTATCAGGAGAAACGTTAGAAATTTAGGTGGTTGTACTGTCTCTGGAGTACTCTTCAGAGTCCCGCATGTAAAATGTAGCTGTCCGTCAAAAATTTGGCTGGAAATCTATGTTGAAGATTTTCTTCATCCTCTTTTAAGTAGCAGGAAATGTTGGCATCAGATATGTGCTATTATTTTTTTAGTCGTTATCTTGGGACCACTCTTTCAATGCCTATTCTGCTCATGGTTCAGGAAATTATCCAGAAGAACTACATGCAGAATCTTCTTGAGCTTTGGAGATGAATCTGTTGCCTATTTACCATGAGAAGGTAAACCACCTCTGACTTCAAAGCAAGAACTTTAAACTTTATTTATTTATTTTTAAAAGAGAACTTCCTGTTGTGTCACTTAACTTGGGAGACAATTTTTCCTACATTCCTCTTGAGGATTTTCTTTCTAAGCATGTGCAGTAAGGTACAGCTTTTCTAGCCCTTGAAAGTTGCTGCAAGTCAGTATTAACTGGAATACAGAAAGTCTAAACTCTGTATAATTTAGTTTTATCTGATCACTTTTTCATTCCCCCTCTTTTCTCTACCCTTCTCCTCCTCTTACAGATTCAGTGTAAACTACACTGCTAAGTACAGGATAGAACATGACCTCTATCTGTATTGTGTAACTCAAGTTTATTCTGAGAAAACCCACTTGTGATAATCTTTGTCCAAGCTGTTTTTCTGCTGTCTGGGTAAGTCAGGTGTTGTTGGGGCTGAATCCACCACAACCAACCTCATCAAACATCTGCTCAGGCTAAGGGTTTCTTAATTACAGCATGTTTACCTTCCGTAAGAGACAGCTGAATCCCCAGCAATCAAAAGGGGGAAGCATGTGGGTTATGGAGCTATTTCTCCTATCTACTAGTAATATGTAAAATAGAGGATTGTGAGGTCTCAAATAAATTGCCTAAACTATTTTTTTCTGGGTAGTAATTCTTCCTCCATTGTGAAACCATCTGTCTGGGGAAGAAAAAAAAGAAGAGTTTAATCTTGTCACAGAGCAAGTACATGTTGTGAGTCCTTTAGAATACCAGAGCAGTGATGTGGGTTTTGTAGTTTAAATGATTTGGCTAATAATTTTTCTTCCCTAGTTTCAGGGGATCAAGGGAAACCAAAAAGGACAAAGCCCATGTAACACTCATAGTTCACATCGCAGCCTTGGATTTGCCTTACACAAGAAGATACTCCTACATTTTATTGCTTGCATTCTTAACATAAGTAGCTACAGATGCAGTGTTACTTGAGTCACTAGTTTGTGTAAGCTGGGGACATCCTGATACCTGAAGTTCCTGTGATTGACCTTTGACTCTGGCATAAGAGTATAATGCTTCTGGGAAACTCATAGAAGATAGAACAGTCAAATATAGACATGGTCTACTCATCCTAGATGGAATAGCTCTGTGTGGTAGAAGACAGTTCTGTTTTGATTGTACCAGAAGATACTGCAAAATGGATAGTAGTATCCCTGGTAAATAACAGTGTATTTTTCATACAACTTGCATGCTAGTAAGTAACAGACTGCCAAAGTGTCTGGGGAATGTCAAGGGAAGATAGGCCTTGCAAATATTAGAATACAAATCCCACTTAAAGCTTGGAAAAAATAAGATTCCTCTGTTTCTGAAATGCATTTTCAGATCTGTTTATCAAGACATCAGATAGAACTTTTTGATTGCCTGCTCATCCTCTGCAGAATGAAAATCATAACGTGCTTAGCAGTGGTAAAAAGCCCATCTACATATACACATATTTCACAAATTTTCTTTTTTTTTTTTTTTTCCACTGACCTCTTTCTGGGAAATGGTTGAGCTGCTTCTGCTGATACATTAAAATAAATTTAATATAGCTTTAAACAGAGAAAAGCATGAAAATTTCACTCAACTAGTAAAATTTGCTGAAGTTATAAGCAAGAGATAGAATTTTAACAAATGTGATGCAACCTCCGTTTTACTTGCAACACAAATGAAAGTAAATGTTGCTAGAACTGAAGTGCAAGTTGTTGTAGAGGGAGAGAATATATATCAAAATTATTGCTTCTGAAAATGCCTGAAATTATGTGAGATCATATACTTGCATGATGTGTTACTGTCCCAATACCCAAGATGGAATATGCAAAATGGCTTTATGGAACTATTTGATTGTTTCATGCAAAATTTTCCATTCAGATTGTTGCGGATGCAGATCTTATCGTGTGATAGGAGGGGATTGATCTGTGTATAGGTTTTTTGAGGGGTACCTAAAGTCATATGGACACTGATGAAATGTGCTTTCATGCTGAGTGTGCAAGAGGCAGAGTACACAGGTTTGCTGAACTGGTAGGATGTGTCAGGACAGATAAAAGAGTGAGAAATAAGGTAGAGAAAAGCAATGCAGAAAAGGTGGGCTTCCCAGAATATGATAAAGGATCAAAGGGAAAAGAAATGCAAATATTTACAGGGGAGATACAAGCACATGGCCAGAAAGGTTGTAAGAGCAGTGGCTCCGATTACCACATGTTTGGGGAAATGTGCGTGCTTCACCAGCTTTATGGGCTTTATTTTTTTGAGGCTTCCTTGAACTCTTCTGTGTAGAATGAGAATTCTGACCACTCCTCCAAGATTTCCAAAGGTCTGGTAAGGTCTGATAACCTTGGGGGTGATAACCCGAGTTAGTAGCATGCATGCAGACTGTCTTTGCAGTGCAAATAATTTCTTTTTCTTTACACATTTTTTTTTTTTTTTGGGGGGGGGGGGCATGCAATATGTGGCTTGAAATCTTATTTCCATATGTAATTCCTGGACAGAACCATTCCAGTAGAAATGAAACATGTCTTTCACTTGTGAATTGAAGTTACAGTAATGCTGTCATACAGAATGTATGCCTGTACTTTACATACATTCAAAAGAGATTATTAGGTTTTTATTTTGTGGATTTTCTAAATTCTAGTTAAAAATTGAATAATAACACAGGCTAGCTAATCAGATGCTTAAGGCTGGAATCTGAGGAAGTCCTTAACTTGCAAACTACTAAAGTTAAGAAGGTTCACCAGAATGATATCATTATCCTTAATTCATTAGCCTTTTCTTCCCTACTGTACTCTGTCTATTTAGGGTGAAGTTAATTTCTTTCAGTAGGAGTCTATATGGTTTTGTGTTCTGAATTTCTAAATGAAATACTATTGACAAGATGTCAATGATTTGGTTATTGCTGAGTATTGTCCATTGTCAAAACTTTCTCTTTTTCTCACTCTACTCCCTCCCCTTTCTGCCTTAGTGACTAGGTCGGGGATGGCCAAGAAGATGGGGAACACAGCCGGGACTTCTGGCACCGATGGACCAAAAGGGTGTTTATTCCATGTAACATCATGGTCAGCAATGAAACCGGAAGGAAAGGAGGAGGGACATTTCTGGTTATGGCTTCTGTCTTCTCAAGTAAAACCACTGTAAAACTTCCTGCTTTCCAGGAAGTTGCTAAAAAGCTGCAGCACATGGGAAAGAGTGAAAGAATTCTGCCTTTGTTTTGCTTGCACATGCAGCTTTTGCTTCACTTGTTAAATAGTATGTCTGTCTTGATACATGGTACTTCATGCCTCCTTTCCATTTTCTCCCCTTTCCAAGGGGCAGAGGAGTGACCAAGTGCTTGTGTAGATACTTGACTATTGGCCTGGGTTGAGCCACCACAGGAGTTTTTGTTGCACAACATGGGGCTTAAGGGGTTTGACATAACATCAGATTTTGTTGTATTATGGTAGACTGAATTTGTAGTTGTTACAACTACTTAGCTCTTAATTGTCAGGCTCCCATGCTTGCCAAGGGGCTCATTTACTTTTTTGTATGTTAGAATCTATGGCTTGTTAGTAGGTGGTTTTAATTTTTGGTGTTTGATGTCTTATCTACTTTTATCTTACTTTGCTGTGCCTGGTTAAAATTTTGATAATACATGCATTTTTGATACTTGGGCCAGCCTATGACCCTGGCATGAAGTGAATGTGAACTGAAGCAGAAACACCCATGAAGGGACTGTGGCTCATGAATAAACACATACTGTAGCAGATAAAAAACCCTTGGAGGGACTGCAGCTTGTGAAGGAGCCATGCTGGTAAAGGTGCAATGGGTGGATGTGGTTGCAGTAGTAACTCAGGAGCCTGGTCCAGAAGATCAGAGGATGAAGACAGTAATCGGTGTACATGTAAGTTGTTGTAACTCATGATTTGAGTTAGTGGTATAGAAGTGCTACAGCAGGAATCACCCAAACAAATGAAGGATAAATGTCACAAGAAACTGCAAGTGCAGTGGTGATCTAGCCTGTGCTAGCTTTGCTTCTGAACAATGGCAAACAACCATGTCTGCTGTTCTGAGCAACCACTGTCACAGATGGAGCCCAAGCTATGGACTTCTTTTACCTTCATACCTTTCTCCTATTTTCTCTCTGTTGTATGAGAAAGCAAGCAGTTGTCTTGGTGTTTGGCTATTGGCAAGATTCAACCCACCACACCTGCTGATTTTTTAGAAGTTAAGTTTAAAAAAACCCCGAATTCTTCCCCCTGGATATGGGTGTCACCTTTCAAAACCTTAGAGTTCTCTCTGATCAGAACTTAAAAAAAAAAAATGAAAGCTGGGAAGAAACTAACTACTAGGCAGTATTTGAGACAGAACTTAGCCCAGAGGGACCTGTCATGTGAACCAGTAGAGTTTTTTCTGTTATGAACAGTGAAATAGTCCTTTTCTTTTTTTCCCTCATGTTTTGATTTAGTCACGTTACTTGGCTTTGGTATCTTCTTAGCAGAAGGACAGCTTGAGTTAAATATAAATTAATACTTGAGTACAAGAGGAATCACTTAGCTTATAAGTGGATAGTGTATGCTTATATGAAGACTGCAAAATCGGCTTGAGGTGCACTAATTTGAAATTTATCAGAGGATAAAAACACTATTGAAGAGAATTTTCTCATATTTGCAAATGGTCTTTATTATATTTATGGGCTTTATTATGGCAGTGTAATGTAATTTTAATGTTTGATTCTACTGGCTGTCAGGGCTTTTTTTATTTTTCTCCAGAAAAAATAGGTATACAAGCATCTAGCCAAACAATCTTATAAGTACTGACTTGCCATTAAATTTTACCTTTTCTGCCTTTTTTTGTCCATTTTAATCAAGAAGATTGTTTTGCTGCATAGGGTGATATGTGTCTAACATCCAAGTTCTTTAACAGACAAAGGTAAGGCTGACGTATGCTATTCTATTCTACTAAGGTATAAAAGTCATGGGTCTGAGTTGATTTTTTTTTTTTTCCCCAGTTTTTTTGTTTGTTTAAAGGAAGTCTCTAACTGCCAAGGCTTTTAAGTGGTTATGTTACACTTCAGCAGCTGAAAGAATAATCTTTATATACTCTTGACAAGATAGTCTTTTTTTGTGACTTTTTTTCTCAAATCTGTTGGTTGAAGAGAGGGGATTTAGCCTTTTGGATCAAGTGTAAGCTTGTATGTTGACCTGGATTTACAAATATCTTATAACTAAGGCCTAGAATATCATACGTTTAACTCACACAAAAAATGGTGTCAGTATTCATCAGTTCAGAGTTGTATTAGAAGACAAAACTCCAACAAATAAATATATAATGTAATAAAGACAAGAGGAAAGGTCCTGTAGTAGCTGCTGGACATGAAGTAAACCCTCTGGTTCATGTTTTAGCAGCTAGGGCAATGTTGCCATCAGTGGCAGCAGAATACATGCTAGAGTACTTACTGGAGCAGAAATTCCATGTTGGTGGATTATTTCCTCCAAATGTGAAAGAAGGAATTAAATAGTGTTTGGCAATTTTTGCTTGTTAAAAAACTAATTGTATGTCATAGCATTGATTTTCTTACAACTATGAGCTATATCTTTGGTGTGCTAACTATTGCTTGGCTGTAGCCTCCATTGCATAGATGAATGTTTAATTGAGACTGACTCATTGCCTTTCTCATTACTCTCTTTTCTCTCATTACAGAGGAAAGTGAACTTTTGGATAATGTGTGATATGATAGCTGATGACAACTACAGGAAAATAAGTAGCAAAAAGAATATGTGACCAGTCAGGTCTTAACAGATCAGCAAATAACCTGTGATCATAATTCAGAGAACATGAATTATTTTCAACACCGTACTTCTTGTCACAACTTTTATGCACACATATATGGTCAAAACCTTGACTCCCACCCCTCTGTATCCTCTATCTTTTCATATTTAACACAACAATAGAGATCAGTATTTACTGTTCTTCTATTTTTGCCAGTATTTAGACCGGTAATGATCACTTGGAGACTCCTTTGTATAGGATTTTTGCATGCGTATATGCACAAGACTGCAAAAAATTGACTTCTCATTAGACTTGCCTCCTTTTTATAACATCTTTGTTGTGTCATTCTTGTTTGAATGTAAAAGGTATTACAGAGCTTCTGCGTTTGAACTTTATGTCCCTGGTAGTCCCTATCAAAAAGTTTACAAGCTCTTCATCCCAAAGAAATGGTGAACATATTACATCTTTTTGCAACTTGTAAGGGAATCTTTCAGTATAACAGGCTGTTTGAAAAAAGAAAATAAACTTAAATTGATTAATGGTGGTACTTACCAATTATGAAGTAGTTTTGCTCTTCAAGATGCTTCAATCATTAATTAATTTTTCAACACCTTACTATCCTTCCCATCTGCTCTACCATTTGCTTCTCCACCAATTACTGTTATTTTTTACCATTCTCTAATTTCCACATTAGAATACAGCCTCACTGTCTTTTTCATGCTTTCATTTGGTGGTTGTCTACAAGCATCATGTGATTCTTCAGTAGGCATTTTAATGCACACTTATCACTGAGCATAAGCCATAAGCCTATAGAATATGTAATTTACTGTATTTGACTGTGCATCACATTCTAGAAAACTGACCATTCATTTGCCTGAATAATTTTCAGTGGGTTCTAGATTTAGCCCTGCTGATTCATTGAGAGGTTTTCATATATAAAAATTACTATTAAGTAAACAAATAATGATAGCTTCAGCAATGTAAATAAATATATAGAATTAATTCCCCCTTCAACTTTATAACTTCAGAGTGTGGAAATATTTATAAAAGTAGTATGAACCTTACAGTTTGCATCATAAATATGGGGTTTAGTTACCAAGAACATTAGAGATAAATAAGAGGAATTTGGTTTAAAATTCAGTAGGTCAAGTGCCATAACTCTATTGCAAGCCCAAATGATGGGACGTGGCAAGATAAAGTTGTCCCTTGGGATTTTTTGACTGTCTCCAGAGAAGTGCATTGCTTACACTGTACCATAAAAGGGGTGGAGCTGAACTGCAGATACAGCTGCTCTTCATATGGATTTCTCAGGGACCCAATAAGTGCAGCAGTGAGATTTTTCCCCTTTTCTGTAGGGGCTGTTTGATGTCCTTTAGGACAAGAATTCCATTCATATGGTTAACAGCTCTCACAACTTTGAAGCTACTGTTTTAAATCTACATGAAAATCACTCTCTCTGGTCAGTCATAATGTTATGGATACTGTTAAAAGTGAACAGGTGTTTTTTGTTCTTCAGTGACTTCACTTACACAAGCTGCATTATTTCCAAGACCAGAAGCAGTCTGGTTGATGTTTGTGTTCACTTGACCTAGTTTATACAGGAAAGATGAATCTGTGCATGGTTTGTACTTGGTATTTTCCCTATTCCCAATATGTGGTCTGTTGCAGCAGTTCTGTCTCAAACAATAATCTGTACTTAAGGTAACAGACAAGGTATAAGTAAATGACACTTCACTGACACATTGTTTTAATGTGGGGAAAATTAATGGTTGTAGTGGATGTTTGTGTAAACATCTCTAGCATTGTCTTGCATGCAAGCACATTTGTTATACACTGCATGTGGAGAACTCATTTTGTTTTAAGATTTGTATGGCTGTTACGCATATTGGCATTGAATTCGCCAAGACTATGCAAGCTGATTGCTTAACTTTCATCTGAGTTCAAGAAGTTTTGCAGTTCCTATCTAGCTGTATTTACCTAACCTCGATTAAGTAAGATCCATTATCTTTCATCTGCTTTGCAAGGTGTTGGTCTATAAAATATTGTTAACATTGATGATGAGAAATGATAATTGACTGGTCTTTTACTCTTAGGGGTTTTTCCTTTCTTCCCTAGCAGTGTGGGCAAAGTTGATTTTTTTTTTTTTCACTGTTTAGTTTTTTTTCACTTACTTCATTACTTTGTAGAAGTTAGTTTGCTTTAATGAACTTGTAGACATGAATTCTATAAAGGACCAGCCGTTTCACATTAAGAACTTTTGCTTATTGGTTACATATAACTGAGAGATTTTTAAAGTGAAACCCAGCTCTTTATAGCTCTACCACATCAGAATGGAAATAGCTGTTGCTCCTCATGGAAATTTCTGTAAGAAAAGTTTTCAATTTTGCTAACAAATGACATATGAGATCTTTCCTTAGATTGCAATGGGAAGCTAACCCAAATCTTTCAATGTAAAAGACTGCCTTTCTTTAATTTCAGCTGGAAAATTTCAGTTGAAATTCTTTTACAGTATCTGTACTGAAGATTCTTCTGATTGTTTTGCTTGCTGTGATGAATGAGCATTTTCCTTTTGCTTGAGGACTTTATTTCACCAAGCAGTTGTTCTGGATCTCAAAGTAGGTGCTGTCTTAAGTGCTTGCTACTACCTTGTTTTGTGGTTAACATTGTCTTTTCTATGAAAGTAAATATTTCTCTTCTGAATTCTGGTATTACTTATCCCCATGCTCAGCTTTATGTTAATATTAAAAATGCTACCTGATTCTGAATTTATATATTCAGAAATTCTTAAACTACAAAAAATTCTTACTGTAAAGGTGATAGGGATGCTTTTTTTGAGAATTCTTGATATGGTCTAAATAAGGCAATTTTTAAACAAAAAAACCATGAGGAATGGATGTTCCTCATACATTCCTAGTGGGAATAATCAAGACTGTTCTATGTTTTTCTTTCACTGAAAAAGGGAAGGTGGTGCTTTACTATTTTATTTCCTGGCCCTGGAATGCTATCCAGTGTGCATCATAATTGTTTTTTAATTGTTCTACCTGAACAAAATTGTGATTAAGCTATAATTAAGTATCTCTTAATTATAAAACTTTCTGTGAAAATTCAGGCAAGAAGGTAATAGACTGAATAATGATTATCTAAAGTTGTGATGAATTAGATGGAATATGACATACATGGAAACCAGAAAAGATGATTATAGCAGAATCATTGTTCCTGGATTGATGGTGTAAAATACAGATAAGATGGTTTTCTACATGAACCTTGTTTAACTGGAGAGAATAGACTTAAAGGAACTGATGGATGCAGTTTTAGTAAACAGATAAGGCAATTGCTGTGCTCTTCTGTTAGACTTAATGCTAAGAAATGTTCTTATTAAATTAAGTGTAAGGAAGGACTGTTTTTTGCTTTGTATTGATAAAGAAATTGCTAATAACATAAAGCTTTTTTTTTTTGCTGTACAAGTTTAGGATTGAATGACTTGGAAGCTAACTATCTTATTTATATTCTGTGACGATTTTAAGAAAGATGCACCATGCCTGAATTCTAGTTTATGCTGTGTATTTAAGTGAAGTTGCTGCTTGGGACAGTGCCTATAGACTCTTCAGTGTTGTAATTTCACTGTTTTATAGTTCTGTCAGGCCTGTGCATAGTGTAGGAAAGGGGCTTAAATGGACAGAGAAAATGAGTCCCAGCAAAAATGGCAATAGCTCGGCTAACTAGGTAGTGGGGTAGAGGCCCTGAAAATCTGAAGTCTTAAGTTTTAGAAGAGCTTGTGATGGAAGGAGGTATGTGGCATGCTGTGTCATGAAGAAAAAGCAGTTGCTTAGGTGTGGGAACACTTCCATCTCAGAGACAACTGGCCTAGAGCAAAAGAAGAATGGGAGAAAGAAATGTCCATGTTTTAAAAGGAATCCAAGAAGCTTTCTACTGTCTTTAACCTTCTCGACATGGAAGGGAACAGTTACCACCTGAGGAAAATATACTGTCATAGTTAGTGTCTCGGGGTAAAAAAATCTGCTCAACTCCTGTTGTTTAAATCAGATTATAATTGTTTATTAATATATTAACAACCTGTAATTATCTGGCAATCTGTGAACTACACAGACAAGGTCAATATCAGCAATACAACAGAAAACACAACCCTAGTGTCTTACAAAATATTCAAAGCAAGTAACTTCTAAAATGCTCCAAGAATTTCTAAACATTCTAAAATTTCTAGACATGCTTCTTTAATCCTCAAAAATAGTAGTTCTCCAATAGTAATTCACTCACATATCGTGTTGGCTGTTGCTTTCCAGATCATGTCATCAGGAGAGGCCTTGTGAATTCCCTACACTTACTTTCCAAAGTCTGCGTGAAATCAGAAGATGAACTAATGTATACACACTATTCTATTTTTTTCTTTTTGACAGGAAACTGAAGGTAGCAGTAGTGTGTCGGACCAAATAATGCAACTGGGAAAATCAGACATTGTCTTGGAGGCATTATTCTTCCTGGGTTTTATGATTTTTCTTTAACATGTTTCTGCATCTTATAAAGTTTCTTCCACTGTGGGCTGCCTGCAAGGCATACAAAATGCACTACAAACTGTTTAAATCCAGGGTGCAGATAAATGGGGTATTTAGGGAAGAGATTTTTTTCAGTTTCAGAGCAGGTGTGGGATTGGTCTGATGCCTATTGTACTTCACTGAAAGGTTTCATCTTCACAAAGGAGTAATGAACTGCCTATTTTGCCTCAGTGGCCAAAGGAAGAGTAATGATGCAGCCTACTTAAACTGAAGCAGAGCTAGAATTAGACAAGCTAAAACCCCTGAGGTTTTCCAGGAGCCTAGGTAACTTCATAAATACTAAAATACATAAATACTGAAGTATTTATTTTTATACACGTAAAAGCAGTGGATCTAATGTCATTCCATGTTCTTGCAATTTTATTTTCTCTTCAATAAAGCATGCATATTCTACTAGAAAGGACATCTAACATGTTAATTGCACATGAAAACTCATGAATTTAATCTTAAATATTTCTCTTGGGCTGTTGCTTGTTTTTTTTTTTTTCTTTTTTTCCCTGAATCCAAATAAGGATAGACATGGATGTTACAGATCACCTTCTTTTCCATTGTCCTTGAAAATTTTACTGGAGATTTCTTAGATGATAAAGATTCAATGTTCTAGTCTTTCTAACAATTTAGATTTGGTGGTATGATTAAATATTACTGTGGTTAGGGTAATGATAAATAAATGATATTTGCCTGGTCTCTGCTTCAATATCCATTAAGGGCACAAAGCCTGTCAAAAGGCAAATACAGCATGCATTTTATTAAAGTTCAGGTGATGCTGTTTGTACATCCTTTTTCACTATCATTAGCAAAAATGATGATTTATATTGACTCAGTTTGCACCTATCTGAATAATGGTTGTATTCAGCCCCCTATGCAGCAGCATATTGTCACAGCCAAAAAAATAAGAATTGCAGCTGCTCCAGAATCTTTGCAAAATATAAATGCAAGAATTTTCCAATCAAAACCCAGTGGTCATAACCAGGGAGTGTTTTATTCTTCGTGGTGTTCAGTCATAATTTTTTGATAGTGTTTTTCAAAATCTGAAGCTATGCAATTACAGTGTTTAGAAATACAGTGGATGAAATTCTTGTTTATAGTTCACTGCATACTTGCACTCTTTGCTTTCCTGGCTAGTGTGGTATAACTTCCCATCCTGACTGCATGACTTTGGAGCTTATGAGGCAGGTATTTCTGGTGAAATTATTAGAACAAGAAAGAGTTTGTTTTGTTTTATTAATCTCTTGGTTTAGGATCAGAATCTAGTTCAGTGCAAACAGTTGCAGAAAGTAAAAGACAAAACCAACTGAATCAAATGACTGATTTTATACACAAAAAGTTTTTATTGATATATTCCTGGACAGATTAAACTAGTCTTGAAAGCTGTTTGCTGAAGTTATTTTCAGTAGTGGTGAAAGTACTTTAGATTTCTAATTATACTAGAGAACCAGGGTAGTATATATGTATGATTTGTCAATGAGATGACATCTATGGAGGTTTTTAATGTATTTTTGCAACTAAGTTATTAATTCTGTTTTCATGTGTTAATGGTATTAGATTGGATAGGACACTTCCTGTGAAATGTCTTTCAACATTCAGAAAAGAAAGCAGCTCTTTAGGTAATATCTTGCAGTTGCTTATTCCTGAAAAGTAACTTCCTTAATTAGAAGTATGGTGTAAATCTGATTGTTGTCCTTGAAAATAGTAAGCTATCCTTTCATGTGCATCAGCTGTCTCATCCTTCCCAATGCAGTAAGTGATGTCGTCTACAAATGCTCTTTATAGGGACACTAGAAATTTAAAGCATAATGTGTAAACGCTGTACAAGATAACTTACCCTGTGTTCTTGGCAAGAAATTTCCTTAATGTCCCCATGTATTTTTTGAGAGCTGGATTGGAGAGATAATAAATATGCATTAAAAACTCAGAAATGATGGGGATAGTCCAGTTTCAAAAGAAAAAGCACCACCTTCCAGAAGCTAAAAAGTTCAATGGCCTCAGTTGTTGGGATAAAACCAGAAACTAGATCATGTCTTCCTCTTAGGCTTCTGTGCTTCATCCCAGAAGTCTTGTCACTGGCACACATTTGGCAAAGTATCCTGGATTAGGGATCAGAGAGGAGCGGCAGAGGGTGGGAGAGTGCAACAGCATGGGTCTTGCTTAAAGTTTCTTAGGAAGTATGACCCCATTTGGTACATGGGGTTATGGTTACTCTGAGATCTCCATCTGCTGTCCTCTCTTGCAGTCCCCATTTGCTAGGTGTACTACTTTCTATTTCCATCCCTATCTTTCACAGAAAAATTACTCATTGAAAATGAGGTCTTGCAATTCACTGCATCTTATTATATAAATGCAAGCCAAACTCTGAGGTATCTGGCCACTACTAAGCATACACACATACAGGCTTTCTCTCTGTTGCTAGCAACTATTTACATTGTGACATTAAGAGTCAACTTTCTGCCTGTACAGAAAATAAGCCTACAAACATGCCCTGGCATCTAGCCAGAGGGCATCCTATAAAATGCAAGAAGCAGTGTATGCCTATTTGGTGGCGTAATGTAGAAGGAGACACTTTACAGGCTGCCACTTGGACAGAAGGCACGCTGTGATCACAGCTGCTCTGCGGACTGCTCACTAGAAGAAATGCAAGCATTACCAGTAAGAGTTGGCATTGCTCTGTTCTATAGTGCAAGTTTTTTTTTTTCTCTCTATGGACTAGGTTTCCTTCCCCCTGTCTTCTCCCATTACCTATATCTCTGAGAAAATTTAGGCATCTACAAACATTTAAAAATTTGATCTTAAGATATCAAGGTGGAGGGTTTCAAAACAACCTGCAGGCCAGGCCGGCACTGAATATTCAGACACCTGAACACCTCTAAAAATCTGGCCCTTGGGTGCTACTTTTCTGCATGCATATATATATATTTATATATTTCTTGGGTAATAATCTCTAATGCTCACTGACAAAAGGTAGTTTCCTGAATTAATGTAACATAACTGGGCATTGTTCCAATGAAAATGTTGGCTAGATGCTATGCTGGCTGAAGATGCAGAGAATAAATGGCTTCAGCAGGCTCTGCCAACTGGACAGAGCTTCTCTTCAGACTAAGGAGGTACATCGCACATGCTTTGATCAGGAGGGAAAGAGTAAAAGCAGCAACTCCCAGGTTGTGGAAAGATAATACTAAACAAAGAGAAAAGATAGTTGTTAATTAAAGAAAGCTTAGGTTTAGTTCAGCCAAATGCATGATGGTGTTGTCCAAATTTTGTATCTTGCACTAGATTTCATTTCAATTAAAGTGGCACTAGGAAAATGTGTATAAAGACTAATTAATTAATGCAACAGCAGCTGTGATCAAGTCACTTTTTTACCAAAACTGGAGCTAAATTGCAATGTGTTAAGACACTCCAATGTGTATATATATATATATAAAACATTGTGAAATGCACCCCATTAACTGTGGAGTCTGTCTCTGGAAGATCTTTCTCATTATTGGTTGGGCAGGCCTTGTTCCTGCACTCAGGACTCTCTCCCTGGGAAAGAGGACCTAAAAAGAATCCATAATGGTAAACCAGACAAAAAAAAAATAAAATAGCTTGTCAGTGCCCAGCTTTTAAAGAAGTTTGTTTCTATATACATTAGAGAATGGGGTAGGTTTAAACTACACGTGTTAGGGATGCTCAGCCCTGGGATGCATACTAGACTGAAGAAGCTCTCCTTTCTGTTGCATGCTGTGTAGATGTATAGATAATGATGCCTCAGCACCCATTCTTTAAATGTACAGACACATTCTAAATGCTTTGAATTAATTGTTAATGTAGACCTAGGTAGGTATTTTCTCTTTCATTTGGTAAGCTAAGTAGTGCACCATCTGAAAATATCATATTCTGTGTTTATTCTCATATGTTTGTTCTCATGTACAGAAATGTGCAGAGATGAACTAGGAAACCAGTAACAACTTTATGTGAAAACATTTATGTGTGTATGTATATCGTTATATATATGTATATACGTATATATCTGGAGTGATATTAAAGGCTGTAGTCTAACCTGGCAGGCTTAATGAGGCTTGAACCCTTCTGATACTGCAACTAACTGGCACAGAGCAGCCCGCAGCCATATTCTTTCAAACTGCTGACATCTGAAAGGCAGTTTGCTCCTAAACTGACAATTAGCACTAGCAATAGGCCTTTCCCAACTCCTGAGATGTAACTGGAAGTTGTTTAGGATAGTGATAGAGGCCATTATGAAAACTTAGTACTAGAAATAACCGGATTTCAATGTCTAGGAGCACTCCCTAGCACTTCATCTACTATTGCGCATGTTGTTAAAGAATTGTTTGAGCTGTTCAACTTGAGTGTACTCATAGCCATGTAAGCAATTCATCTCTTCTGTTAGTTAATATTTGACATTTCTGGTGCTAGAATGCACTTCTGTGTATATATGAATACACATTTAAAAAAGGAGGGGGAAGTCATTAAGAAATCCTTGCTGTCTGTGGTGCATGCCATGTTTTAGCTTGTTCAGCAGCAAATGGGATAAAAATTTTTCACTCCTGCATAAACCTTCCCATTATGAAATGATGAGGAAGAAATGGGTAGGTAATGAAAAATGCTTGGTTGGAAATGTTCAAATATGAAGTTCAGTAACACATGCACTAGTATGAGATTATCATAGGTTTATAGGACATATCGATTAGGTAATTGCAAAAAAAAAAGATCAAAATGCTGCAGACCATCTGTAATATCTGAGCTAGAGACACTGTGATCCATCATTGATCATTGAGATCCTGAGAAGGGGGATGTGGTATGCTAATAAATCCACAGGAAGGAAAAAAACTCTTACGTAGTGGCACTGATTTATCCATTCTCTCTTTATGAAAATATATGCTGGAGAAAATAGAGTGTTTTGCAAAAGAAGACTGCCTGTCTTCTTTTGCAAGTAGAGAACAAGGAGATGAGTCTCAGAAATGGTTTTGCATTGTAAATATTAGAAATTCTGAAATAATGTTTCTACTTTTCTAGATTTTAAAAACAAGAAGCAACAACTATTCATCTGTACCTTATGCAGAGTGAAACATCTTATGGCAATCCACTTTATCCTATAGAAGGCAGCTGTGCATTTTTAGCAGTGGAAGTTCCTGATTTTCTGGGTTAATTTGTTAATTTTTATTACAAGACGCATTCTCCTTGCTTATGTTTTATTTCTGTGGGACTTATTGGGCACAATATGCAAAATATATATGGGACTTAAGCTATATCATTGTGAAGCTATTCCAGGGACTTGTCATCAGAGGTTAACAGGCAATAAACTGAAATAGGGTGACTGACTTTCCTGACCTTGCAGGCTGCTCGTCAGAACCTTCTTATGCTTGAGAACTCTGAGATTCATATAATGTCTTGGGCTGATGAGGAAAAATGGGCCTTTCAGGATAGTTCACAGAAGGGTAGTGCTAGTGTTCCCTGGAGTGTCACAGCTCCTACTATAAGCCAGGAATAGGCTTTGCAGGACTTGCTGACTTGTTTCCTCTGCAGCTGTGTATTGAGTTGCCTCTTCCCCGCATGGCCTCACTGATAGCTGTTCCTGTAGCCAGAATATATGTGTTGCCACTTGGTAATAAAGTGAGAGCCAAAGGATGACTGTAGTATAAGAGAACTTCCTGATTTCATACCTGAAACACTTGGTGAAATTTCAATATTTTGCTGTATTTTTCCTGTTCATGAGTTTACACAGTAATATGTGTTACACTGTGGAAAGTTTAAAGTTATCAGCTAATCTTGCACTCTGATTTTTAAGGCTAGCCATAGAGCAGGCAGCTTCATCCTTTGGCTTTGTGAAATAAACACTGAGAATGTGGGCTCAGAGGCTGATCTCTATGGTGCATTTGAATGCAGGGAAAAGCTAGATTTATATTCTTCTTTGACCTGTAGAAAAGGTAGTGACATTATTCATGATGTGAGAAACTACTACTCTATTTCTGCTGCCAAAGTGCTTTTGCAATCACAGCCTAACAGAAGACAAGCAGCCTTATTTAACTAACCTGTATGTAAAAACTCTATCACTTGCTGTGGCCATTTCACAACTCCTCTGGAAATAATTCTTAAAGATATGGAAAAGTTATTTTAAATATGGTTTGCTTAAGGAATTTTTATTACCTCTTACACTTAACATCTCTAACAGGAAACTAGACTATTTGTGTTTCTGTCCTCTGGAAAACAAATCCTGTCTTCATTATCCAAGCCATCAGTCCACAGACAAAGGGGAGAAACGAGAAACAAATGACTACATTGACGTTCAGATCTTTCCTATTTTATCTTGACAGGGTTTCATTTATACGATGGTGTATTTTTCCCTTGCAGCTATTGCCTCCTGTTACTCTTTATGGTAATTGAAGCTGGGCCCAAAAGACCTTAGAGGCATGTATCTTCTCCTCACATGAGTGACACTTCAGTGATAAACTTGAACTTAAAGTTACTGAGGCGTAACTGAGGGTTCATTTGATAGCTAGTGGTTTCCAGAAACACTGCAGGGCTTCAGGGGCTCAGTGTGAGTGAGATTGTTAATGTCCTGTGAGGGAAAACAATAACACATTTCATTAATGCGCTCATGTGTGAAGCATCCATTAGTGCACTGGAGGTATTAATGACGTTATGCTTTAAACTGACATGTGGGGCATGACAGGAATTGCAAGGTCTGATGAGAACAGATGACAAGATAAGCAAATATTTGAATGGCTTCATTTGCCTGCAGGTCAAAACATTGTGGAGGGGAACTGAGAAAGCTAAACTGGGGAGATATAAGTGTTTTCCTAGCACTGACTGAACCACAGGAAAGCTGAAGAAAGATTGTTTACCAAGTAAATAGAGTGGTCAGTAAGGGCAATAAATATGTAAGAGGTACAAGCTTAATTATTACTGAGCCTAGGTCAGTAATTCAAATTTAATTTGAATTAAATTGTTAAAGCTGCAGCACAATTCAAGGTACAGATACAGACAAACATTTTGCTTGTATGAATATTCTTTTAAATTTTCAGTTAATTTTCCTTTTTCTGCCTGCTGTGTTTTAAATATGAAGCCAAATAAGTTGCTGACTATGTCAAGAAGATTATTGCACTTTGTGCCAGAACTGAATTTTGGCATGAGGTTTTAATGAATGAGTTTGTCAGCAGGTCAGCAGAAGGTGACAGAGTTGATAAGATTATTTTTCTTTTCTGATTGTCATGCACATTCTTTATTTTGTCAGGTTTGAGCTAGCCGTAAATTAGCAGATGAAAGCCTGTTCCTCTGTTTTGGACCACTATTAAATTGCTACAGAATGCTCACAGCTCAAAGGATTTGACAGCTGCAACTCAGCCATTAGATGACAGTAGAGCACATCTCAATGCCATCCAGCATAATTTAACATGAATGATCTGACATGCTTGGCAGCTCCTTGAAGAAGGGGGAGGAAAAGGCCACTCTTTTGCTAGCTCTGATTCAGACTGATTTTGTACAAATAGACTTTTCCCTTTCTGAACCAGTGACTCTCACTATCTGGTTAATGTAATGAAATCATGCATTATGAACTCTGTGTTAGTGCTGCTGTACAAAACCAAGGCTCACAACTTTTGCATTGTCAGTCCTTTAGGGTTCACTAGTAAAAACAAAATACCCTAAAATATCAAAATGACAAAAAATCAAACTGCATATTTCACTTAATTATCTTCAATCCCTATTCATCAAATACATGAACGCTTCACACTGTATGAACTTATTTTCATCTTTTAAGCCTCATCACAGGAAAGAGTGATTTCCTGTCCTTGTACATTAATCAGTCTTGTAATAATTAAAAAATTAAGCAGACATCTATGACACTTTTTTACGCTGACATTATGAGCAACTGAAGGTTGCTCATAAGTTTTCATTACAGCTATTGCCACAAATACTGTTTACATGAGCTGAAATTTTGTATTCATAGACTTTTGCTTAAGATAGATTTTTGGGAGAGAAGCTGAAACCAAATCCCTTCAATGAGTTAAAGCCATCAGAAGGTAAGAAATCATGCTTTTTTGCTGCATAGCTACCAACATGTAAAGATATTGCCAAGGACTGTATGTGTTTTCCTTTTTAATAAGCTGCAGATTTATGTTTACAGTTTGCTTGTTTTTATGCCTTTTATGCTTGTCTCCATAGCAAACTGTCTTGGAAGGAGCATGCTGAAGGACCACAAGTTAACTCTCTTCCAAATTTGCTAGTCAAATTTATACCCTTTTTGTTTGTTGGCCATATATCCTACAAATTAACTTACATTATGTCTTCTCCACAAAATGCAGACCACTCTGACCAAGTGGAATAGAAAATGGCTGACTGGCACAGCTGGTTGCAAAGGGAGTCAGGGATGAGGTGCAGGGAGCTGATATTAGTCTGTTATTACTTAGGTGTTTTCGTAATGGGACAGGGGAGAAGGAGTTGTGTGAGAATTGCCGTGCAGACTGATCCCTGCTAAACTGATTTTCAGTGCTCTACTAAGTGATGCATCAGTTTGGGCTTTGAGTTCACTCTGTCCTTACTCTTTCTGTTCTCAATTTTGCCCCTAAAGATACAGCGTTTTTCTTTTCCAGTCATTCACTAGGAATTTATAAACTCATATCTCCTTTTCAGGGTCTTCTGCATGTCATGGCCTAAGCTCGGCATGCAGTTTATTTTTATATGATTTCCAGTCTGCTCTGGAAATGAAAATGATTTTGATAAACCATTGCACTTTTGAATGTTTATTTGAACTGAGCCTTTAAGCCTTTAGTGACTTTCCTGTTGCTAATGCTGAGCTAGTGTCCCTGATGTTAATGATGATGAAGAGTGGTGTATGATGCTGATGCTGGACATTAAAGAGTAAAGACAGGAGCCTAAGATAAAAGGAGGCCTTTGAGCATGAATTCTCCCATGGCAATCAAATGACACTATAGCATTGTTTTTATATAAAATTTGACCTTTTCGACAGGACATATCCAAAGGTAAATGACAAAATACCACGTCTGCCATTTGCCTTTCAAGTCAAAAATGACTGACCATTATGTCTTCCCATAGCATGCTTTATCTAATACAAGATAAACTAATAAACTTTGCAAATAAACTAACTACGAATGGGTGGCTCTTTCACATAGCAGTTTTCATGGCCTTTTTATTTGCTATTCATGTTTTGGGTATCACTTTTATTAGAACCGGAAACTTTGCATTGGCTTCTGTGACTGTCAGAGTTCATAAGGTGCTGCAGGCATCTTCTCAGAGAACTTCTGAAAACTGCTAAGGAAGTACAGGATGGAATCTGAGAATCAGGCAATTTGCAGTGTAAATTTCTTCCACACAGCTGAGTGCTAAGAAACATGCTGTTTTAATGTCTGATACCAGCTTATACACAAAAAACTGCTGATCTGAAATTAAGAACTAAAGTAAGCTTGTTGCAATTTGGCTTCTTTGTATTTCTGGATTCAGAAATATGTATGTCCTGGATTCAGCAGTAGCAGTCATTTTTCTCCTTCTTAGTAGCTGGTGCAGTGCTATGATTTTGAATTTCGGCCTGGAAACAGCACTGATAACACCAATGTTTATAGTTACGTCTTAGAATGTTTGGTTTGACCAAGGACTTTCTGAGCCTCATGCTCTGCCAGGGAGGAGGGGGAGCCGGGAGGAAGCA
>JAOEHY010033365.1:1117-16250 GCA_025447955.1 Psilopsiagon aurifrons
TCCCATCCCTCCTGGAGCAGAGGGAAGAAAAAGGGGGAAGTGAGTGAACAAACTGCGTGGCTGATTTATGGCTTAAATCACGACAGCAGCTCAGTGGTGAAGTCAGTTGGTAGCAGCAACATGCACCTGACTGGTCGCAGCTCCATCCCACCATGAGAGGTTGCTGAGGGAGAAAGCAATCACATCAATGGCTGCTGCAACCTTTCCAGGCTACAGCAAGATCTCTGAAGCTTTCTAAGCACTAAGGAATCAAAATGAGAAAAATCTTATTTTTCTTAGGTGCTCAGGAAAGTAAGCTGTCCATGGGCCTGACTTGTCCTCAATAATGTTTCAGCATCTTTTGCTGTCAATGGAAAGGGAGTCTTTTTCACTGAGACCTGTTGATACCTCGTGATAGGATCTATGTAACTTATATCAACTGAGAATATCAATCACTCTTCTCTGTGGAGATGCTGCAGGTGCTGGCTGCAGCTGGTGTGAGGGTTCATTTTGCAGAGGAAAAGTAATTCCTATGTTTGTGAAGGGAACTGAATGCCTTGCCACCAAGCACACGTGATGATCTAGTCTATGATGTATGTTCTAGCCAGACTGGGGCCAAGTTTCATTTTAAGGGGTTATGCTTGCTTCAAGGATATGGATTTGGCAAGAGTCAGGCAAAGCAGGTATAGTAGCTTTCCAATCCCATCACCAGCTTTCATGTAGTACTTGCAATGCCTTCGCTCTGAGAAAAGGTTTTCAGAAAGTAAATAGTACTGTCAGGGAAAATGACATAGGTCTGAACCCACAAAAATCAGAAGAGAGATTGGAATTTGGTGGATCTCAGATTAGTTCCTAATTCATGCACCCCTTGAGACACATACTGCTTCCACCACAGGATACAATACTCTGACCACCTCTCTCTGCCTCAGCTATGAAGCTGTTTGCCTTTTCTTTTCTCTCTCGTCCCCCCCCCCCCCCTTCTTATCAACATCGCTTTCTAGGGAGTAATTCATTTGGGCTGCTGCCTCTCAAAGAGAGGTAAACAGAGGGGAGAAATTGCCCTCGGCCCAGCTAGCAGAGATTTTTTCTCCATAAGTCAGAAGGTTTTTAGAAGGCCTTTCCTGCTGAGTTGATAGGCTTCTAAATGGAATCCAGTGGCCATTTATGAATAGACTTGTCTAGTGATTACATAGAGAGAAGGGACTGTCATATAGAAAGTCTCATTTACTTCTTTGTCATTTTACTGGCTGGAATTTGCTCCATGGGATAACTTTGACCCTAGCTGCATCATTCACAAATAGCAGAAAACCAAGGCAAAACTAAATACTGCCTCTTCAGTAATGGATGTTAGCAGGGATTGTTAATACATGCAGAGCGTTTTCTTTTCAAAGCTATGCATTCTTATGATCAGTGATTAAAATCTTTAATTTCTGTTTTCAGTCAGTAAATCAAGTTTTCTAAAATTCTTCATAGTACACTGAATGTACTATTGCAACATTTATTTCCTGTGTCTGGTGCTTCACAGCTTGGAGGTCAGATAATAAATCGTAGCAAACTCTTAAGGAGAGACCTTTGATGTTGCTTTGGGGCTTTGGTTTGTTCTGTAGCTTATTATTATTATTCAATAGAAATCATAGTGCTTGTCAAAAGAACAAATGTATTTCCTAGTCAGAGAATGGACAGCTGAAGGCAAAAATGGGTGGTGCAGTCTGTCCAGAAGATTGACACAGAATGCAAGACATAGAGTCCAGTGGGCTGCTGGACT
Source organism: Psilopsiagon aurifrons (assembly GCA_025447955.1). Classification (NCBI taxonomy): domain Eukaryota; kingdom Metazoa; phylum Chordata; class Aves; order Psittaciformes; family Psittacidae; genus Psilopsiagon; species Psilopsiagon aurifrons. The sequence goes on from JAOEHY010033365.1 coordinate 2,862, forward strand.
GCGTAGCAGAACCGTTGTACCTCCTTGTGAGGTTCCTTATGATTCTCAGTTTTACAGGTTACCCAATTATAGCCAGTGACATTTTAGCTCATCCCACCTTGTTTGCTTAGCTTTCAATAAAGGCAAAGTGACAGATGTCACTTGTCTAAGTCTATCCTTTTGCAGCAGACAAGAGAAATGAGAGGACTGAGTAAAAGGGCTGCTTTTAAGCAGCTCTACCTATAAAGAATATGTGAACATTACTACAGAAATAAAGCACCAGTTTATGGATGCTAATGAAATCCATAATTAATATCCTTGCAGCTTGTAATCACTTTCACAAAAGGGGGAGGTGTGGTGGGTGGGAAAAACCCCAACAACTAACAAACCCCCTCTTATTCAGTCCTACATCTGTACCACAGATAATGGCGTGGATCATAGGTTAGAAAAAACAGCAGAACATTTAGTTTGTAAGTCTAGAAATCCAAGGTCCATCAATTTTTGTCCTCTTTCCCCTTTATTGAGACCAGAAGACTCAATTTGGCAAAAGTTTGTCTTAAAACATATGTGGCCCTTGGGAGAGGATTTCAGAAGCAAACAATCTAACTTTAGTAGGTGTTCTTTACAGTGTATTATTCTGATTTTAAAAATTTTTCAAATTTCATACTAAATTTCTATTTCAAGGTCAAGTATTTCTAACTAATACCTCTGCATTTGAGCTTCCATATGCAAAACACTGCTATTTTAGCTGTTGAGCCAATCTAACATTTCAGGTTTTATTTGTATAGCCCTAAAGAAATGTGAACTTTTGGGCAGACAACCTTTCAGTTGTCTTCCATTTAATCTCACTAGAAGAGGTACTGAGATTTTTCTCTTCCAGAGGTGTTTTTTATGCCTGCTTATGCATGAATCAAAAATATTAGCCAATCTCAATGATATGATTAGCATTAAATGCTTATCTTCCTGTCAGCACCTCTACAAAAATTATCACAGTTCATACTATGATTTTTCTTTAAATAATCTTTTAAACTTTATGCCTATAAAGATAAATTTTGAATATCTATCCATCTCAATCTGCTGTGTCTTCATTTTCTTTGTTGATTGTTATCAAAAAAAAATCAGTAAGTTTTGCCTTTGGCTTTCAGGAGACTTGATGTTTGCTCTATACTTCAAGAACAGAAATAGCAAAAGGGAAACAAAGCCAGGTGTAAATGGATCCTGGTTAGAAACATCAGGAGAACCATATAAGCATGGAGCCTGTATCTCTCTTAATCATGGCTTTATATTAACTTCAGGCCAGCAACTACTGGAAGACTTTGCTGTACGATAGATGCTTGGATGCTAGGTGTTAAAATACGGCACTGTTCTCATTCCAGTGTCTGGTTTTGCCTCTGATTGACACGGGTTATAGAGTTAGTATTCAATGGGCAACTTAGGGAGTGTTTTTATTACTGTCTTGGCTGTATTTGTTCTATTTGAGACAAATGTCTTTTACAAAGGCTGTAAAGCTAATACCACACTTCTTCTGGAAGGCATCTTCAATATGACCTATGATATGAAAGAGAAAATACCTGTGCAGCTTAGAGGAGAAGCCAAAGAATATGTTTAGCCAATTATGTGTTCTGAGGGAAAGCTGATGAGGATGTGGAAGTATCTGGTACACTGTCCATTCAACCTGGGTTTTTCCTGGGAATTTATCAGTAGTTACGCCATTCGACAATATCTGAAACAACATCGATCAGTAGGAGTAGCCTCGAACACCTAATCTATTGATTTTGACAAATTTTGAATCTCTGTTGTTACTGATACTAGCTTTATATCAGACACTCAAGCTGTTTTCATTAATCCTCTATTTCCAGGCTTGTGATACAATGTGATAGTTCCAACTGATTCATCTTTCATGAAGGGAAACAGGAGATGAGTACCTCTGTCCTCTATTTCCAGGGCTGAATCCCTAGCTCTCAATGTTCTGCCTGGCAAGAACTGGAGGGCTCCGCAAGCCGTTATTTTTCTGACTGTTCACGCAGCTAATCTGTAGTGTGTTCTTTCACATTACCTTATTTCACCTTAATTGTCAAAAAAGGACTTCTCTGTCCCATATGTAATGTGCTCTCATTCTGTGTTCCTTCAGTCTAATACTACTATCCTTAATAGGTTTTTGAAAAACCAAATTCTTGGGAACATCTTAAAGTGATTAAGTAGTACCAAACCTAAACCAATGCTTTAGAAAGACAAGCTTCCGTTATTTGTCATCTCAGCAATCGTGGCCTAGCTGTGTTTAGATAGGATAGTAAATAAGAAGAAAGTAATATGAGGAGTTATGCATAAGTCAGGAAATGCAAGAACCATCAATTTATCTCAAGCCAGGCACAATTTCCTTTCAAGTATATATGTGTGTGTATATATCACGTGCATATATATATGTAGGCAAAATTCTGTACAGTTAGGCAGGCTCTTTCTTAAAAAAGGTAGACCAAATCTTGTTTGTCCATGGGAAATCCAGAGTGTATCAGCACACTCACAAGAGCCTTGACAAAGTGCAGAGGGCAGCTGGGGTTGAGAAGTGAGGAGCTAAGTTCCATGAGCTTACAACTGTCAAATCCATAATAAAAGTACTTAGTTCTGTGAGTTGTACAGCTTAGCAGGATGCTGTAAGCTGTCATTGGACAGCAAGAAGTGAATGGCAATTTTTCTTAAGCTTGACAGTGTTGCTAAGTCATGTCAGGAGCAAGAAAGGTTTCTGTGGGTATGCGTATCTCTGTTTTTACTACGTGTGTTACTTCAGAGCTCATAAGAGGTGCTGATTTGACAACCTTGGTGCCAGAATGCCCTGATTACGTGCTGAACATGACCAGCCTTGACAGCAGTTGTGAGTTTCAGTGTTCATGAACGGGCTATTCTCCAGCTCAGTTTCTGTCTCCCTGGAGTGTGACTTTCACAGGCTCTTTGCTCCCTTGCAGGCACTTATCTTTTTATCCAGTGTGCCAAAAGCTGCCGACTCTACCAAACTGAACTCTGTCCATGAATCTCATAGTCATTATCTTACTCATGCTGGCAATTTTTGCTAGTCTTGGTGTGGTGGTTTCACTGATGTGAGCCTTTGGCCACTAAGAGCAAAACTGAGAGGGGCATGTGTGTTTTATTAATGCCACAGTGCAGTCGAAATAGTCTTCTGAGTGGTTGCTGTAAGGTAAAAGTGACTTAAAACTTGCCCACAACAACTCTTTCCATTAATCTGTATCAGTTCACTTTTCATTGTCAAATTTCAACAGCAGGGCCCAGAGCTGTTGCTGTTTCATAGGTACTGCGCATAAACACTGTGCACCATCTCTGTTTTCAGAAAGAATATGAATTCCAGCATCAACTTCCCCCATCCTCAAATGGTTTCTAGGCTCCATGTTTCTATGTTGTTAGAGGAAAAGGAGTAAACCAGTAAAAAACCCCAAACGTATAAAATATTTCTGGAATGCTGCTGCCCCTTGTAGATTGTTTCAGTTACTGATAGAATATACATAACAGTTGCGTATAGAAAACAGCATTCAAGATTTCCTACAGAAAAACTGTAAAGGGGAGAGAAATGTGGTAAGTACATCTGTTTTCCTTAGTGGGTGTGAAAAGCAAAGCTTATTACATCAATGCAAATTTCTTACCTGACATCAGCAGAATTTTTTCTTTTATGAAATCAGTTTTCTTACAAACCGTAATCACAGATGGAAAATTCTATTGCCTACAATATAATAAACATAATTTTATTTAAATAATTGCAAAATATCTCTTTCTTTACAGTCAGATTAACATATTCTCAGAGCCACAAATGAGACTGTAGGGAAGTTAACACTAAACCTGAAGAATCCAGCCTCCCACAGTGCCTCCAAGCATTCAACAAAAAAGCCTGGCTATCAGCAATATATTTGGATTTAAAAGATTAATTCTTACTCACTGGGTATTATGCTACCTTCCTGCCATTCATTCATTATGGAACAGACAGAATCTCCTCATCTTGTTAATACAATCATTGCCATGGTTGTGGCATTCGGTGGGCAAGGAACATGAAATATATGAAGAGGGGTTAGATTTGACACAAATCTAGACAGATTACAGTCTAATTCATTTTGCAGAATAGAATCTCATATGGAAGTAAAAATTAAGATAAAACTAAAGCATAAATCACTGTGAGCTTGTACGCTAAAAATAAGTCTTTTCTTGGAAAAAGCAGTTAAATGTATAACTTGAATTTTTTGTTATTCTGTGGACTTATATATATGTAAGTATTAAAATATTTATAAACATTATTATAACAAAAAGTGGTAAGCTATATTCTGGCCCCCAGTGGACAGTGTCAATCTCCCACTGATTTCACTGGGGGTTCAATTTTCCCTTCCATAAACCACTGAATTCTATAGCCACAATCTGTGTTTAAACCTTGCTTGAGGTCATTTCAATGTGTGCTGGCGTAAGAAGTACATAGCATCCTGATGAAACATGTAACATCCCTATGAAATATGTAACATCCCTTTTTGAACGCTCTAAGGAAAATGGGTATTAGTATTAGGAGAGGGCAAGACAAAGGTGTTGTTCATAGCAAGGGTTGTACAGCATATGACCTGTGCTGGTTCAGAAGACCTTCTTGCACCTTTTCCCCCCTAAACGACCAGATTTAGAGAGCTGGCAATCCCTGCATGTTATTTCCTGTATCTGGGTTCAGTCTTTCCCCAAAGTACCACTGTCTGGATTGTTGCTATTAAAATAAGAAGAGCCTTAAAGAGCAACCAGCACAAACCTGTTTTTTATCCATGGCAAACCTTAAATTAAGGGGTTTGTAGCCCCGATATTAAAGCAGTAAGCACCTGTAAAACACAGTGAATTTGTACAAGGTGATGGTGTGATGTACAAGTTCCTAAGGAGATACTGACTAGCATAGCTTCATGGCATACTGAGTACAATTCCCTGCTCACATTACTGCCTTCTATCTGAGCTGTTTGCTTAGGCCACAGGACATGAAGTTGGGCTGCAGGTTTTGAAACCATACAGTTTTGACAACTTCTGATGTATTACCTGCAAGTGCAAACAAACCTGTCAGTCAGAGACACCCAGCAGTGTACAACATGAGATGCCTCCTGAAGACAGTAGGAAAAATTGTATTGTCTTAACAAAATCCTCCTGTGTAGTGAAGACTTCACCAGGAAAGTCACAGGAAGATCTGCCTTGGTATAGAAATATGTCAAGGAAACCTCTTACAGAGTGCAGAGCTGGATTTTGCTGGCCATGCAGTAGAGTGCTGTGTTTAAGGGCATCCTTTCCAAATGCAATGTGCCTGTGCCTGGTAGTGGTTAGTTCAGAGATTTACTGGTTCCCGCTTTCCTCTTTAGAGAGTGACTATTTGATATATTATTTGATAAAGCTGGCAGCCAATTCTGGATATTAAAGTTGCTTTTCAGAGCTGGAGATATTTCGAAGTTATTTAGATTTCTTTTTTATAATTAAATGTCACTCTTGAAACAGGAGAAACAAATGTTATGTTTGGCATGGCATAAGTGACTGTTAATATCTTTCAAATGACTCATGGGAAATCACAATGTGTTTGGGGCAAGGGAAGCCACTCCTCCTGCAATCACTCCAGCTGGTTTCCTGTAGTATCCATGTTATGCTCTCTTCCCAGGCAGATGGGAAGGCTGTCCCAGTAGACAGTACATTGTTGAGGCTAATAGCACCTGCCAGCCTCACACGAGTGTTATATAGATAATGGAATTAGGACAGCCAGGTATACCAAGGAAAGGGAATTCTGGTATCTTGAAGTTCAGCCTAAGTGAATAGCTGCAATATTGATCCCCTGTTGAGTGTTATAGCTCATGTTAAATCTAGCTGTGGCTCTAGTAGTATTAGCAATTTAAAAATAGCTCAAATACAGTTTCCCAAGCTGCAGCCATGCCAGTGCGGCCTCAACCATTTCCATTTACCTTTATTTATGAGATTGAGGACAAGACTAGGAATGCAAATGAGTTTACCCAGAAACCCACCTTGTGCTCCCTCTTGCCTGCATAAGTTTTTCTTTTGAAACAAATAGGAGAGAGACAGCACATGTTAGTATATACAGGCTACAAATAAAACTGAGTCAGTGAAGAAAGAGATTCAAATTCCCATGGAATTAAAACTGTGAAGACAAAGCTTCAGAGCAACGGAAACTAGCTCTTCTAAGAGTACCGACAGAGGAATTATTCAAACCATAGTTCAGGCTGACTTGAAATTTCAGAAATGACAATAAAGTCAGATCACAGTGACAGATGTTTTAGGCAGGACTTGGGTAGGATTTTCAGTGTTCGTATTACATGTGCTCAAAAAAGCTGCCAAGGAATACTTAGGGGGGGAAGGAAATAGGGGGGAAAACAGAAAACAATGAAAACTTTATGTAACTACAGCATTCATCATCTTTGCATGTCCAGGTGTTAATAATTAACAAAATCTCATGTGAGAAAAAAAGAAATGGTGAATATCAGAAAAGGCCCAGCACAGCACTCTGTAAAAAGCATGTTTTTCAATGTGGCTCATCAGCTCCTCTGAAAAATCTCAGTTCTGTATCAATAAAACATTCAAAGGCAGTGAACTAGAGAGAAACTTGACTAAGATATTATCATGTCTGAAATGGCAGCCCTGCTCTGAGTGTTAAGAGTAGTGCAGTGTGTGAGGGGAGCCTGGGATGGGGCTTTCCACTGCTAATTAGGAGAGAGGTGAGGAGATAGAGGGCTGGTTGTCATTCAGAATCCCACACACCACTTGTGTCACAAGAAAGGATGCTGGTTTTCACACCTTATGCCAGACATATCAAAAAGGCATGATATTTCCAGATCTTAACAAGGGGCCATAATTTGATTTCCTCATTTGTATTTTTCTAAGGCCAGACTGAAAAATATTTCAGTAACTAATCCTTGTTCATCCCTGTTTAAAAAGAATTGTTGCTTCTGAAATTTCTTCTGACACCAGGCAATCTGCAGGGCTACATGAGATAAGTAAAATATCTCTGTGTTCCCAGAATGATCAAAGCCTCTTCAGACTCTTCGTCTTCATCACCCTACAGTCCAGGACAGCTCCAAGCTAGGAGAATTTACCAGTTGCCAAGCCATAACCATATTGAAAACTACACTTTTCTGATCACAGAAGCTCTTTATAGCCACAAACAAGAAATTCCCTTACCTTGTTCTTGTGAGACACAAAGCTGTCTGAAGCACCTGGTAAACCGCAAGTTGTTTCCCAAGAACCTATAAACCTATTTACTCTGCTGAGCTATGGGATAACAAATATCCATACAGCCCATCTTAAACAGTGACTGAAGCTCTGCTGAATAGGGAACAGTAAGGCTGGAGGAAGAATATTGATTAGAAAAGATATAGAACTTCCCTCTATTATTCCTCCAGTCCCTAGCAAATTTCCATCTCTGAGCCTTCCTGAGTCAGATGTGGGTTTGATGTTTTTAATGATCCTCCATGGATTTTCGTTCTGAGAAATTGTCCAGCCCACTCCATTCCACTGTTTACATCCTGTTAATGGAGAAGTATAAACAAGTTGGTAGGAGCTTCCTGGGTCTCCTGCCTTGATTGCTGTACCTGAGGACTGATGTTATCTGGAGAAACACATGCAAATAAGGACATGAGTCTGACTGGTGGAAGACTGGGTTCTCAGCTAAATCCCAACAAACCAATTTAAAGTTTGTAAGCACTGATGAGTCAGTTGAAATATCATCTGATAGACATAAGGAAGAGGAGAAAACTGTGATCCCACAATCATTTGCACACCAGGGGGAATTAAAATAGTATGTCAGTACATGTCCAGTATTGCATGACACCTACCTATTTACTAATACTCAGTTGCTTTTTTTGCCTTCACCTGCCATCTGTAAGATAGGGTGAAAATTCTTACTTGACAGAAAATTGTAATGATAAATAAATATTAAACGCATTAATGCGCTCAACTACTAGACTAATATATGGATTAATGGAAAGCATTGTCCTTTTCCAGGAAAGACCCAGGGGGCAGAAAGTTGTCAGATACAGGCTTCTAAGTGACTGCCATGGAGTTCAAGAACCATAGCGACAGAAATCAGCATTATCAGTGTTTAAGTACTTTTCTACCTCCTTTTATGACCGTGACTCATAATTAAACAACAAAATATTCCTTAAAATTTTCTGTAAAGGCTTGGCCAGGAGAAGTCACATTTGTGGAACTTGCAGTACATTTACGGGATTGTCGCATAACCATTAGCAGCTCAGCAGGTTCTTACAACTCTGAAAACTTCACTGTGGTACGAACTACCACATGAAAATTATGCTCACTGAGACATTATTATTAATAGCATTATTTCACAGAACTAGTGACCATTTCTACAACCTTGTTCATTCACTTCATACCCCTCTAATTGCTTTCTGAAAGAAGTCCTTGTCTGCACAACTAAGCACTAGTTGAAGAAGAGTTGATTAGCTCCTTACTCATTTAATGACAATATTCAGCAATCAAGAATGATTTTACAGTAACAGTCTTGAGGACACCTTCCCAATCAAGGGATTTTTTTTTTTTTTTTTTTTGTTACAGAAGAGTGCAAATTTTGTCTTTTCAAAAGTAAGCAATGGCCTGGTACTCATCTAAAATGTTGATGCATGCCCAAACCACAAAAGTGGCATGTACCCAGAAATCATGCTCTCACAGAGGGGATTTGTGTATGCTTCTCTTAAAATTGCACTTCCATCTTGGAGATGGCCTTCAGAGGGTATCAAGTGTACAGTATAAGCCTTTTTATGCCTTTTATGATTATTTCCAAGAGTAATTTGTGCTCATTACCATTAAAGTTGCTATAAAAATGTACTTAGAGTGCATCAAAAACTGATAGGAGAATTTGCCAGATTTTTATTCTTTTATGGCTCCTATGTGGCACAAAGAGGTAGTGAAGAGAAGATAATATAAGGGTCAAGAGGCTTGGGATTTGTTTTATTTCAGAGGCTTGAAGACATCCAAGAAGCAGGTACTGATGGCAGCAGTATGGAATTAAACAGAAAAAAATAGATGCAAACATAAATCAGCAGCAAGGTCATAGCAATAGATCACAAAACATGCCACTCCAGCACAGGTAGGATTGAATTCTGGCTGCCTTTTCTTGGTATGGAAGGGTATCAATGGTGCTGACATTAGTGTACACAACATCAGCAACCCTGTACACCTTGAAGATATGGTATTTCCATCTTTCTCCTTCCCTCCTTGTTCCTTTTCTTCCAGCTGGCTCATCATCATCCACTACTAGTGTAGGAATAAAGGCAGACGAGCATAGATCACCTTAGAATTAATGTGTCTCTTCTGCTTGTTTTGTTTCTTCTTTACCTTATTTATTTTTTTCTTCCTGTCTTACTTTTTCTTCCTTCTAACTCTCTCCCTTTCTTTTTCCAAAACAAAGCAAGTATCAAAACCCAACCACTGCAACTGGATTTAGCCCGACTGAACCTAAGATCCACGTAGCATGTTCGAATTTAAACAAGGGAAGTTTAGGTTAGGTATAAGGAAGAAATTCTTTACTGTGAAGGTGGTGACGCTCTCAAATGGGTTACCCATGGAATGCTCCATTCTTGGCAGTGCTCAAGGCCGGGTTGGACGGAGCCTTGGGTGGCATGGTTTGGTGTGAGGTGTCCCTGCTCATGGCAGGGATTGGAATTTGATGATCATAAGGTCCTTTCCAACCCTGACTATTCTGTGATTCTATTCGATGATTCTATCCCACTGTTTCTCAGTAGAACTTCACTTGAATCCACCAGTTGGCATGTGTGGGGCCATCCGAGTCCTCTGGCCTAAGATATTGAGATCTCTTTATAGCCTCTGAGCTGCAGAATTTCCTTCCTAATTCTCACAAAAAAAAAAAAAAAAAAGGTACAAACAGAAAACCCCAAAAATCCCTCCTTTCCTTTATGCAGTAGATTAACATGTATTATTCTACTTCCTTTCTACTGCAGTTTTTATGGGATATTATTATTATTCACTTTCATACTATTAATGTCATGTGTTTTTACAAGAGTTTTAAGTCTACTTAACCTGTCTAGCTTTTTGTATGCAATTTATTATTGATTCAAGCCCTGCACTAAACCTTGAGAATATAGTTGACAATTAGTGAGTGGAGTGTCCTTTCTAAAAGGACTTTCTTCAAAGGTCTTGTGGGATAAGACCTTATTCTCTTTTCTTCATGGACCTATATTTCTCAATCTGTAGCTGCCAAGAAGGAAAAAAATGTGTATTGAAAATACATATTCCCATTTTTACCACTGAAAAGAAATACAACAGTGTCATGAGGAAAAGAAAGAGGTAGAGCTCTGCACAGGCTACTAGGCAACAGTCTGAGAGAGAGACTAAGGGGACACATCTGACCTTATCCCACCATGTATGATCCAGTTCTTGAGAGACATTACTTCCCCAAACTCCCCAGTGTATATTGTGGAGAGTTACAAGGGAGAATTTTCCTGGTTTCTTGACTTCTTTTTGGTTCCCCTTCAGTGAGGAGGATCATGCTCATATTAATCTCACTAGGCTTGGATGTCATTTCTAGGACTTTATATTTTAAAGGTACTCCATGGGGTGTGTTTATTTAAACAGCTTCTTCAATTTCCCTGATAAGGGACAGCTCCTTACCTAAGTACACTGCATGGATGCGGTATATCTATAAAAGAGAAAAAATACATCTACAGAATGATGCTGGTATTATTCTAGTGCAAGTGCCATCATCTGACTTTTGGCCACACCTGAACTGATTTCACACCAGTTACAAATCTCTGTATGTACCACTGACAGAGCTTTACACTATCTTTCCATAATGTCCAATGCTCAGCAAATGACCATTTGCATCTCAGTTGATCAGAGCGAGCAGTTAGTTCTGTCTCAGATCTCTTCTGCTTTTTGTTTGGGTACGCAGCCCAGCCTAATGCATCTTTAACATTAGCCTAGATTACACTGTTTGACTTCGCAGTGAAAACACTTGTGCTAACAGCCACAACTGAGAAACTATTTGAGGCTTTGTCCTAACCTGCCTGCAAGGTGTACATGATAGACTTCTGTGAGACCAGAAGAATGACTGTGCACTCATCACAGTGCTCAGAGTTCCACAAAGCATTGCTGAAAAGGGTTTCAACTCATTTGACTTTGTGGTAGAGAGGTTAGGAGCATTCACATGGTTGATTACAGGTGGGAGATGGGTTAAGAAGCCACTGCTTCTCTACTGAAATGCTGTATCTGGCTCAAAAGCATACACTAAGTTCTCAAATGGGAATGTAAATTTGATGTGATGGTAGGGGTGGTGTAAGAACGTAGTCTAACTCAGTCAGCCATAGCTGGAGTGCCTTAACAGCTGGCATGGCAGTATGGAAATGCTCTCTATCCCACAAGAGGGGAACAGAGAGAGACTGGACTGTGCCAGGAGGCATTGCTTGCCAAGTGGGAAAACACTCGGATATTTGAGAGCTGAAGGAAGAGATGAAACGATCTGCATGAAACAGACAATGATCTGTGGAAAAAAATGAGATTGTCACAATAAATTCTTTAAATCTGTGTTTTCGTGAAGAATGAAATAGTTCACAGTGGTGACATTGTGTTATTACCCCTGGGTATCTGAGTTAACACCTCACTGAAACAAATGGGGCAGTTCGCTCAGGAGTTATTGCCTAGCTCTTTGCAGACAGGCAAAAAGCATTAAAACTTTTACCTTCAGCTCAGACTGAAAAGCTTGTCTTCATCATGGTTACCCTATGGGCAGCTTCTTTTTTTAAGGAAAGACAGTGGAAAAAACAGAGTTTCAGAAGATTGAGAATTGAATAAGCACTGCCCATCATTGTATGCTCCTCACTAAAGCATTCCTTGCTTATATGTACCAGTGGATAGCAGATAGCAGATTTGTTTATCCTGATGGGTGGGAAATCAGGTAAACACCTGAACTAAATGTCAGGGTACAGTTCTTTGTGGCAGCCTAGAACTTCAATAAAAATCTTCACATCCATCCCCTGAGGTACAGAACAATACAATCGTAAATGATTGATATTCAGCCTGCTATAATGCTCAACTCTGTGCCAGCTTTCCAAGTAGGTCAAATGAAACAACCACATTTCAAGTGCAGTCAGGTCAGTGGTTTTTGTTTGTTCAGTGTGGGATTGTCATTGTTTTTGAATTAAACAGGAGGGACAGCCAGTGGAAGTCAGTGCGTGTCAAGTATATACCTAAAGCTCTATATGTACTTCAGAAATGTGCCTTAATGATCATGGAGTATAATAATTCAGTGTCCTTAAGAAATACAGTCATTAGATCATAAATATATACATAACATAGCATCAGCAACATTCACTACTTTCCTGTACTACTGAGATGAGCTCGCTATGCCAAAAGAAAAAAAACTTGATAGGAATTAAAAGACAAGTTTAAGGTGATGTTGAATATGGTTTTTTTTTATATAAATGACCTGGTCTTGTTTGCTAAGAAAACCAGAGATCGTGTCAGTTGTGTTTTCTGTGGCAAAAACTTCCCCACAGAAGCATAATCAGATAGCTTGTGAACAACCAGTGTGGTAAGTGAAGACTTCTCTGTTACTCCTGCTTTGTTGAGCTGACATTAAAACTTCAAATGCAAGGCAGCTTGCAACCCAGAAATCTCAGTTCAGAAAGATGTATTCAGAGTAAAACAGGCACAGAGAGCTGCTTCTAGAAAGATCAGGAAAACAGGGAATTTTTCTTAGGGAACTATAAAAGTTTGGCTTGCTCTCTGAGCAAAGTGGAGACTGAGGAGAGTTAGGTGATTACTGCCAGTAAGCGCATTAGAAATTGAAGTGAATACCAAGGAAAAGAGATAGTAAAGCTAAGAATAACTGTAACATGAGATGAGTGTGGGGGAAGTGATGTGTAGCAAGCTGTGCATGAATGTCTGTAGAAAGGTAGAAAAATGTTTTCCACTGACCAGAAACACGTTTTTATAAAGAAATCTTTCAACTGAGTAAAAAATCTGCACATCATTCAGGAATTTTGGTCTGAGATCCTATGCAATGACTTCTTGGAGTCACCAGAAAACTGGATTCCTAACTCTTCTATGTAGATAACAAAAGCCATAAAAAATTATTAGTCTGTAAATCAAGACCTTTTAATGCACAAGTGTTATGCTGCGGCAGTCATAATTTGTGATTCAAAACCATCATGTTTTGATCTTGCTATGAAGGCACTATGCACATAAACGTGGTTATAGACACATTTGTTTGTTGCAGGGATAGTGTGTTTGTATTAGAGGAGTGTCGTGGTTTAAGCCGTAAATCAGCCACGCAGTTTGCTACATGGAGAAGCAAAAGAATGCAACTCCCACAGGTTGAGATAAGAACAGTTTAGTAACTAAGGTATAACACAAACCACTACTGCTACC
>JAOEHY010033365.1:16350-54571 GCA_025447955.1 Psilopsiagon aurifrons
GACCAAACATCACTAAGCCATAACTAAAAACATTGGTGTTATCAGTGCTGTTCCCAGGCTGAAAGTCAAAACCACAGTGCTGCACCAGCTACCAAGAAGGGGAAAAATGTCTGCTACTGATCAACCCATGACAAGGAGTATGAAGGAAACTCTAGCCTTTTAGCTAGACTCCTAGACATAGTGGAAAGTTTGGTATAACAAAATGTTGATTTATGTATTTTGATTTTGGGTGATCTGATCATTTGTGAAACTGGTTGAGCAACATTTTTTTCTCTTTGAAAGTGTTCTATAGGCATGGTTTCTGTGGTCATTTCTTTCCAGTTGTCACATTTTTCAGGCTTTTTTCCTAGGTTTTCATAAAACCAAGAATGAATCAGGTATCATTGGAAATTTTGAAAAGCAGAAATCATTTGCCATCAAGCAAAGATTTTATTTATTTTTTTATGAAAATTTCTATGATATTTAAAGTTGGGTACGTACAAAAGATATTTTGTATCACTTTCAATCAAGTCATCCTTGGGAGAAATAATTGTTGCTAGAGGTTTGCTACCTGTCACCTGTGAGTTTTCATAATATAAAATCTAAGGTTCAAGGGAGCTCTGACCCAGTTCAGAACACACAGATGTGCTAAAAAGATAGGGGAAAATGTTAATGTATACACTATATTAACATAGAGAGAATCTGCTCTATTCATTCATCATTGCACATAGAGATATAAACTACAACAGCTGCGCTTGCTTTTAAGCAAAAGCTATGCTTATTCCTTTCTTTGTATCACTCAATTATGAAAGTTTCCCTGTTTTTAGGGTTTTTGTCTGTTCTTTGTTCTTTTCTGCCTGTCCCTGTCCAAATAATTTTTCCTTGAAATGAACAGCCTAGCATGTTCCTTGCCTCTTAAGAATCTGACATGCAACAAGAGGAAGTACCATGAGAGGACCTAATACAAGAGTGTGTTCTGACAGCACCCGTCATCTGTAGAGTGCAAACCCTACACGGATTATTTGATAAGGTGCTTTTTTAAGAAAAATTTAAGATTTAGGCAATAATTGAAGATCAAGCCATCCCGAATTCCTTAATCATGTGAAAGGACAAGGTTCAGGGAAATGTGAGATCATACAGGGAAATGAAAATGAACCATTGGAAGGACAGGGGAATTGTCTTTCCTGTTCACTGCTTAACAAAGCAAATCTGTTTAAGCCTCTTTTCAGATAGTGAAACCATAAGGTCACTCAACTTGGTACTATTAGGATGATTTATAAAGAGCTCTGTGGTAGATGGGCCTTTGATATGAATCACTGCAGTCTTAGGAAATAGATGACACTAATAAAGAATATCTCACAGGAAAGGATACTGGTGAAATACTGTTTCATCCTTCTTTCTATAGAACCAGGAAGGGCTCCCAGAGACAGTTGACCATTTATGCTACTGATGTCAAACTGAAAAATGTTATCTATCAACTCAGTGTTTTAATTAGTTACTAGCTCTTCTTTAGCCATCACTTAGATTTCAATAGACATCTGAAAGGCAGCAGCTGATTTTCAGAGTGAACTTCTGTACAATTAAGAGGATTGTTTTTTCTTCCTTACTCTAAGTCATTGGTGCATACCTACTTACATGAAGTAAACTTTGGCTTTCTACAAAAGGAACTGTAAAAGCCTGCATCTAGGAATAATTTCTTCTAATGTACTGCAGTAATGTTTTTGGAAACAGTGTCAAATATTATGGAATATTTAGTTATGGAAAGAAAGCCAGGAAAGGGGTCAAACAGTATTCTGTCAGGGCTGCCAGGCTGTTCCAGAAATAGAAAAGCAATTGTCCTGTATTATAAATGCACAACTGTGCTCTTTGAAAATGGGGGGGGGGAATTCCAAGAAAGGTTATTTAATCATATCTTTTGGTTATTATAAATATCCTACACCATCTGGCTCTAACACACAAATTCTTTATCATCAAATCCTTGGGAAGATCAGGTTTTCTGTGCTGAAGGTAAATTAATATTTGCAGGAGTAATTGAGTAAGTTCTGACTTTGCTTTCTAATTTCCTTCCCAAATCAAGCAATAGGAGCTTGACAAATAAATTGAAGGTCCTGTATTATATTTTTTTTTTTTTTACTCAGTTGATTTAAAGGAGTGAGAATTATATCAATTCTCTTTACAGGTTTATTAATCTGTCATCAGTTTAGTAATTGCTATGATATTAGAACATTCCCATGTATGAAAAAAGGGGAGGAGTGTTGTAACTATGGGTAAGATAGAAATGTACTGATAAAGGTGTTCCAGTTCAAGCAGAAATTAATTCAGATATTTTGCACTATGCTACATAGGACTAAATTGGATGATCACAGCATATTTTCTATTATAAATCCATGCCAGAATTTGTTAGTACAGTAGCATTAGCAGGCATATTAATCTATATTTCTTCATTTTAATTTTTCACTCAGATAAGTAGATGTTTGTTACAGGTAAGATGGGACAAATATTTGTAGAAAGCCCCAACTTTCCATTCAGTAGTGTGAAATTTCACCATGCTTGCATGAAGAATACACATCTTTCAAAGCTGCTTCCAGTACCAATAATCATATTTAGGAGATGGAGTTGCGTTCAGTGTACATTGAGTCATTCACACCATTTCATTCCCAGAGACCTCGTGGTGGAAGGCTGGGTGATCCCTTGGCTGCATCCCTGCTTACCAGCTCTTGTGGCTTAACCTCAGTCAGCCACGCAGCCGCTCTCTCACTCCCCTCCTTTCCTCACCCCCACTCCAGCAGGGATGGGGAGGAGAACTTGACTCTCATGGGCTGAGATAAGGACAATCCAGTAACTAAGGTATAACACAAGCCACTGCTACTACCACCAATAACAATAATGATAAGGGAAATAACAAGGGAAGAGAATACAACTGCTCACCACTCACCAACCGATACCCAGCCCAACTCCTAGTAACTGCCCCCAGTTTACATAGTGGGCATGACGTGCTGTGGTATGGAATACCTATTTGGTCAGTTTGGGTCAGATGTCCTGTCTCTGCTTCCTCCTGGCTTCCCTTCCTCCCTGGCAGAGCATGAGACTCAGAAAGTCCTTGGTCAGAGTAAACATTACTGAGCAGCAAGTAAAACCATCGGTGTTATCAGCGCTGTTCCCAGGCTGCAAGTCAAAACCACAGCACTGTACCAGCTACTAAGAAGGAACAAAATGACTGATACTGCTGAACCCAGAACACCAGATTCCCAGCTTCCTTTCACACTCTTCTCTCCAAATACTAGCTTTTCTTACCACTCACCATATCTAGGCATTTTACATAACCCTAATCTGACTTCCTACTTTGATCTGTCCCTGATGAGTGCTAATTACCTATAGAAGAGTTATCAGCTGCTCATGGGTAACAGAAACGCTGCAGTCTCGAGTGACTCATGTTGGATTATTTGTACTCTGTGCAATCTGTGATTTAAGAATCAAGGCCAACTCTTGCTTTAATTTTGGAGCATGAATAGGGTTGTTTTTTTTTTCTCCTATGAAAAATTGTATGACAGGAACAGGAGAAACAGCTGGGAAAAGGGAGGAAAAGGTGTAGATTTTTCCCAAATATCAAAGTGAGGATTGTTTTTTAATTAGATGTCTGGGTTTAAGATATTTGTGGCTGTTGCTGCAGTTATTTTTGAGAACCCCTCTGTATTTCCAGGAGTTTGCTTGACTCAGAACAGCTGAAAAACAGTGCTGGAATCATATAGGTTTTCATCCACTCCTTACACTAGTGAGCCTGACCTCTCCCCATGAAATGCTGAAAGAACATGCTCTTGCTCATCGTGAATGACAAACAAGTGGAGTAAGAGAATGATGTTTCCTCTCCTCCTTTCACTTCCTGTTTATGAAATATTGTATAAATAAATAAGCAAAATTATCCATTTAAAAAATCCTTTTCTTTTGAACATTTAGGGGAGGGGGGGTGTCACACTGCTAGCTCTCACAGAAAGATTGAGATTGAATAATGCGAGCAAAGTTTAAGAAAATGTATTGAGTTGTATTTCTTTTCTTTCCACTGACCTTCACTAGAATTTCAGCTTGTAAAAGAGAGGAAATTGAGATTCTTTTAAATGAAATTAATGGATTTGTATTCTCCTCTATGGAAACTTTTGTTTGTTTGGATGTAGGGAAAAATAAGCGTAATAGGAATGTTCTTTTATTTCCAAGATGAAAGCTAATAGCCTGTGCCACTGCTGCAGAGAGACATGTAAGGTTAAGCAAATAAATCATGCCATTATCCAACAAAATATCCTCAGAGTGCAACAACTGGGTTTGAACACTGGACTTGCCAAATGTCAGCAAAACCCAGACAGGTGACTTGAAACAGTCTCAT
This sequence comes from Psilopsiagon aurifrons, assembly GCA_025447955.1. Taxonomy (NCBI): domain Eukaryota; kingdom Metazoa; phylum Chordata; class Aves; order Psittaciformes; family Psittacidae; genus Psilopsiagon; species Psilopsiagon aurifrons. The sequence goes on from JAOEHY010033365.1 coordinate 20,705, forward strand.
TTAAAAAACTCTCTAAAAAGAGTTCTGCCAATTCGTGTCCAGTATATATTTACTGTATTTGCTTCTGCCAGCAAATGCAGATTTCTAGGTTTTCAGATTAAGAGAGGCAGTATTTGTCTCATTTGTAGTTCCAAGGCAGTAGCCATGACATTAAAAATCAAATGATGAATTTCTGCAGAATAGAGCTAGTAAAAGGAAACATATCCGATTTTAGCCTCTACCTTTGTCCTCATCATAACCCCGCTGATTCTGCCATGCTAACGCGCAAGTTTTGCCCCTGATTTTCACTATCAGCAAAAGAATATCTCATATCAAACTTATCACCCTGTTAGTGCAGTCAAGTAGAAAATCAAGCTGATTGCATGATTTTGTGTCATTTGTTATGTCCTGCTGGTTCACTGTAATGTATTGGCAGCAGGTGCAAGCAAAGCATCCTGTGCATCACTTAGCAAAGATGATGAGCTACCAAAACCAACTCAAGGCAGAAGGCAAACCAGGCAGCAGTTTTGCCTCTGCTGGCAGACCCAGCTGCTCCAAACAAAGGAAGAGAGAAAGAGGCAAATATCTCTCCCCAGAAATATAGCCCTCTCTTAACCTTCCTTACTCTCCCACACCTGACCTCCACCAAACCCCTGATGGCTCATTCCAGTTTCTCCTAAGTGTCTGAGACGCCTAAAGCTCACCTTGAGGAATTACTGGATAGATCAGTATATAAGAACAAAGTGAATGTTTATTCATAGGCTGCAGTGTACTTACATAATGCATCTTTGCCACTGCCAAGTGTTTTCCCCAAGGATTAATACTATTACTGATTTCATTAAAGGAATTAATTATTTCTACTTCTTTTTTGGTAACAGTTTACAGTGAATTTGATGTCTCTTTCTCACTCCGGTAGCAGTCATCAAATAGGACCGTACTTCTTAGCTGCTGAATATCCTGCTGTCATCTCAGCCACGTTTTAGGACTTCTGCCAGAAGTATTCACAGATTTATAGTTAAGCAGATGCTTAAGTGTTTTCTTGGATGAGAACTGATGATTAGAATTTCAAAGGACTAATGCATTAGGGCAGTAATATATCACTGGGTGGAAGACCTAATGGAATAACAGTTATTACTTTCTGAATAAGATTCCTTGCCATTAATAGGTTTTTTTCCCATATTTTAAGTTGTGAAATAATTAAACTTCAATCAATGACAATGATGTTAAAAAACTATTACTAAATATCTAACAGGTGACTGATGGTAAAAATTGATACAAATACGACCTTAAACTATTTTTCTTTATGAATAATGAAATTACCTTTGACAAGCATCTAAACTAGTATTTGGGTCAGTATACAAGTGGACAGCAAAAATGCTAACTAGCAGTCTGCCTCTTAAGCAGATTGCATTACTGCTTGTTGACCATCACCACGTGTTGTCCAAGTCCTTTCTGTTATAACAGGGGATCAACTATGATAAACCTTTGGTATCCAAATTCAAATCTTCAAGAGGTCAGGGATATTCTAACTTGTCATTTCGCTCTGAAGGATTAGAAACAGAGAATGGGGAATAGATGGATGCAGCCTGTGAAATACAGAATCTAATAAAAGATAATTCCATATTTGGGAAATAATCACAGCTGGGTTTGTGGTTTCCGTGTTGAAAAATTCACCCAAAATCTTTCAGCCTTTTCCTTTCTCTTAATCTCTGAAACTCTTGGCTTTCTTCTTGGAGAGATCAAAAAGCCCTTAAACACGGGCTTTAGCAAGTTGCAAGACCACCTTCTTCAAACCACATCTGCTCATGTCTTAAGGCCCCTAAGAATACCCAGCGCACTGCCAGCTACTGATTCCTTTATCACACTGATGGCAAACTGTTGGCACTGAAGAGCTTTTTGCTAGCATCAGCTATTCAGCATTTATTGGAAGATTTTGAAGCATGCATTTGGACTAGACATCACAAAGGTCCAGTTACTGATTTATGGGCACAGGGATTCTGGTTTTTATTCTCTATAGAGATATATATGAAGAGATACTAGGAGAAAACAGAAATGCAGGATAGAAGCATGGCCTCTTTTAGAGTCATAAATATTTTTAGGACAGAAGGCATCAGGATATTCAGTTGTCAATATAAAATATAGTCTGCCATATTGTATCTGCCTTTCTCTTGCTGATAAGAGTCCTGAATTTTCAGTGGTGAAGCAGTTTGTATGGGTTCCAATGGGTGTTTTATTAATTTACTTTTATTGACTTCAGTTGTTAATTCTTCCAGCAGCTGAGGATCTCGCCTTATTCTTCTCTATAGCATTGCTCCTACGATTGCTCTGCTTCAGACTTAACTGCTCAATGAGCAATCCACCTCAGGAAATTATTCTTTCTGCATTTCTGCATGTGACTGTCATTCTCTTCAAACATTTCTCACAAAAGAGGGATTATTCTTAAGTGCTATACTTAATAAACAGTAAATAATGTAGTTTTTATAAACCATCTACATTGAAAACTAACTTTTTCCAAGTGCTCCCACATATGTCCTTCCAGTTAGAGCCATTTTAAAGATAATCAAGTTTTAAAAGCAAAAGTTTCACCCAGTTTTGTATAAGTTCTGCCATTGCCCATTCTCTGTAACACAGGGTGGTTTTACATATGAATAGCATGCACTATATTGGACAAAAACCGAAGAGAAAGTTTATTGTGAATATGTGAAAAGATTTTATGTCCTTTCTATCCAAATACTTACATGGTGAATGCTATAAGAGTACCCAGCTTTTGTCCATTTACCTTGATCACACACAGTCAGATAATCTTCATTACCTCTTTTGTTCTCTTTATTTCTGCCTCCCTCTCCACCAGGGTAACTGAGGAATGAGAATTAGGAGTCATATCTGAAAATTTTAGATCTAACATTTAGATTTAAACACTGAATTTGATGGAAAATGTTCTCTTCAAAGATGATTAAATTGAGCTCTATTATATAAAATGACTGAGGTGGATCTGGGAAATTAACCTGCTTCACATGACACCCTGTTCAATGTCTTGAGTACTTATTGTAAAAATATAAAAGCACCACCACTGTTATATGTCTCCATTAAAATGATTAAGAACAGCAACTATGAAGATCGTAACTCTCAAAGGAGTAACAGGTTCCCTGTGTAAAAATAGAATATCTTCTAAGAAAGGCCCTGGTTGCTTGCAATTTTGACTACTTTGCCTTCAGTCCTTAGCCAATTATTAGCTGAGGTCTTCTTTTTGCATGCAGCCGCTTAACTTAGTGTCAGTTTTGTACAAACAGAACATGCAGTTCATTAATCCAGCTAGTGTGTAACCTTAGCTTCTTCAGAAACATACAAATGCTTGACAAAAGACTATGACAACTAAATCAGCATCCTTCATCAGAAATGAAATGGTTGCAAGAGCTATTTTGCTGTTGTGTACATATCAATCAAGCACAGCTGTATGTGAGCTAATAAACATGTCTCTTTCTGCTGCCTACACGGAGGAAGAGTAATAGCTGAGAAAGGGCAGGAATGGTGACACCTAGAGTAGATAATTGCTGCTTACTGGGCTCTCTGGGTCTATTTTGAAGCTTGATAGAGTAATACAGAACAATGCAGCAACCGAATAGTATAGAGGGAAAAGATAGTAGGGCAGGTTATTTTCCCTTCTTCCAAGCCCAGCTCCTCTATCTTCATGTTTTGAACTGCAGTGAAACATCCCCAGCACCAGAGGTGCAGCAGAAAACTACAATCAGAATTATAATAGTTCTTCATAATCAAAACCTACATTTGGACATCTGCAATTGATGGGGGTTTTTGTTGGAACAGATTCCAGTTTACAATTAGCACAGCTTATCTCTGGCCATGCAGCTAGGTGGTCGCCTCCTTTGGAAGGACTTGAGGATCTGCTTTGAGACTTCTCTGGAAAGAAGAAATGGGCAGCATTTCATGTTTGAGGAAACCATGAACCTCTGCACTTGCTTTGATCAGAACAGATCTCTAGGAAAAAAATAGATCCAACAGATTGGAAGTGCTCTTTGATGCACAGAGCATTTCAAGTTTAATGAATCCAACATACTCATGAGGAACTGACACACAAATCTCTTGAACAGTTTTCTAGGTATAGAACACAGAATAAAAGCAAAACTCCAGAGGTTTCATAGAAGCAATTTCCCCACATTGTAATTAAAATCGCTTCAACACAGTGCAGTGGAATCTCTGTAAGTGTGATTCTGGCTCATGAATGCATAGACCCAAGTACTGCTTACCCACCTCAGGAAAGAGAGTTTTCCTGCAGAGATTTCATGGTGTTTAATTTTAAGGTAGGTGGAATGTGTAAATGAACTAAGGACCTTGGGAGAAGGAAGGATAGCACAAGGATGTGTTACCATGGCTCACCTGTAGAGACTGACCTGATACAGAGCCAGGAGAGGAACCAGCACACAGATGGCAAAGTGTGAAGAAATAAGGGAGTAGAAAACTGTTGGAATTTGCAGGAAAGCTCACTTCATAGTGAGATATACTCAGTTACTTCCCCAAGAGGAAAAGGGCATAAAATTTTGCTGGTTTCCTGTCACTGAAGCTTTACCTTCTATTTCTACAAAAAACTTTACAGTGTCTTTGAACTTCAGGAGTTCAGAGAGAGGCATAGGGGTTTTTTCAGGCTCTCTCAATGCAAAGCTGATTGGACCTTTTTGACTTGTTGAGAGTGAGGGGTGTAGGACCCCAGCACTCCTCCATCTGTCCCTTCACACACATTTCTTCCCTGACTAAAAAATACCTAAAGACTTTGCAGGCTGTATTGACTTACCACCTATCTATAGCTTTTCTCTGATGGGCATCAGTGCTGTGACACACTACACACCTTGTTCTGTCAGGCTCAGACCTGTGTAACTCTGAAGACTCTGGAAATTTAAAAATAAACAATTAGAGACACTATTTTAATTGAGATAATGGAGATGAAAATGCGATGCTAACAAATGGATCAGCTCTCCTGGAGACTGGCAAACAGAGAGGAGAAAACTGGAAAAAACCCCAAAAGCAAACAAACCAGTGGGTTCACCAGCCTTTCATGAGAGTAAATAGAAAAGTATTTGGCATGCTGATTGACTCTCTGTCAATCTGCTTTCTATGTGCATACCTAATCACTGCAAATATTTGCCTCCTGGTAACACACAAACAGCGGGTCAATGCTGAGAATCAGATTATGCTGGTTTTGAAGTCAAAATTGAATATCACTTCTTTTCTGGCTGCAAAAATTAACAAACAGGTCATAGAGGTTGAACAGTAATTATCACAATGATTTCAACAACTGAGATTGGAAGAAGGACAAGGGGAGGTAGTCAGTACTGATTTAAGTCGGGCTTGGTTCTGAATACTAACACCTGAGCTAAGCACACCTTGATTTTGAAGAAATTTCATTTGTGCTAGAGAGGCAGTGTTTGCCTTCAGAGCAGTTTATCACAGTCGATTCTGCTAGCCGGGCTCTGATCTCCTAAGTATTGTGCCATGGACAAAACCCACATATTGCAATGCTGTTGTGCTCTGCCGTGTGCTGAAATGTCCACAGAGGGTACCAGGGTCTATGTGGAGTTAGTGGGAGGATAAAAGGATGCTTACTTATAAGTCAAAAGGAAAGAAGGAGTTGTGGACAGGATAGTGGTACAGAAAAGTGTGACACTCTTGGAATACTTCACTAAGAAATAAAACATGAGAAAGTCCTTCACCCACCCTGGGGAGGAAGCTTGACACCTCTTCCCCTCTCTCCTTTCTTCTTGAGTGCAGTAATATTCACTTCTCATTTACTAGGTGACCTGGCTCATGTGTTTTTGACACACTAGAAACAGAACTTTCCACAGTGCAACAGGAACAGCTTTAGAGGAGTTTGCTAAGGCCAGAAAAGGGCTTTATTCTGTGATGGGGATAGATGACACCGGTGAAGAAAAACAGTGTGAATAATCCATGCAGCACATTCAGATGCCATGTGGCTCCTGAGCTAGGCTGAACACTCTATTTGCTTTGCATTCATAGTGTTTCCTTAGCCATTATAGAGATGAGCAAGGCAAAGTCATTAAGCTTAGCATAATGTTGGTTTAGCAGCACTTGTTAGTTGTAGTATCATGCAAAGACTGTGATAACGAAGGACTTTAGTTCCTTCCATGAAAGTTTCCTTTCAAAATCTTCCCACACAGGGAAATATTTACTGGAGAGTGACTTCAGCCACCCAGCTCACAGAATGTGATAGAGTCATTGGAGATTTCAGTGCAGGGGAATTTCTGAGTCCCTGCAAAAGAGGGCTCAGGAGACGCTTTTCAGCTAAACACTAAGCAGCCCTCTCTCCTTGCATGCCAGAACTTTTAAGTTCAGACTGAATCAAGTTAGACACAGTCCTAATCACCATCAGTAATGCCTAAATTACTGAAAGGTGCAACTCAGCTAATGTCCAACCAGACAGGACCCTATTATGCAAGTGTACTGAAGATGGCCACAAGGAGCTGAGCCCTCTCCGATCCTAGTGATTCCTGCTACACAAAGAGAAAGCCTAAAACACAGATAAAAAAATCTGTCAAATTTTGGCCAAAACTCTCCATAAGTTGACGTACTCATCCCAGCTGAGACTGCTTTTAATGGTGCACACTGGAACATTTTGTGACCTTCACAAAGAATATATTTGTAAATACCTGTGAGTTTTTTCCCTTTCCTGCAGAGCTTATCTCATCTTTGCTTAGCTGTTAGCATATCACTTAAGTTTATGAGACTGTTTTAATATTCAACAGACACAATGCCCTTATCACAGAATCCCTTAGTCCCTGTTCTCTCTCACTGTCTGTGAAATGAAAAGCTCTGTTTTGTCTTGTTTTAAAGAGATAGATCACACAGGTTTGCATGGGCTGTAGTTTTGGCTGAATTATTTTTCAAGAGATCAGGTGCTGTGTTAAGTAGCATTTGTTGAAGAAGATCTCTGAGGTTTTATGATGACTACAAAGTGGAATGGGCAAGTGAGGCTTACACATTAGACAAACCAGAATTAGGACTTTTTCTGCAAGTGGGTTACATTTGGCATTATGCTCTCCCTGATGTTTTTCAGTTCCTTGCCATGGCTGAAGTGTAGAGGAGGTTGATAAGTTTTTTACTGCCTCTGAGACAATGAACTTAGTGGGTTTTGCTCCAGTCACAGAAAATTACAATTGTAGTCACAGAGGTTATGGGTTCAGACTCTGTGGATGATTCAGCCCAAAGCAAGTTGAGCAAACCTTATAACCTTAGTGGGATGTAAAGTGGAATGGAACAGGGCCTGAGCATTTTCTCCGTGTACAGTGTGCCATTAAGTATGAAAGCTTCCTGAAATGTCATGTCAGTTCCAGTGACTGTTTTGTAGCATTGATGCAAGATTACCTGAATAAAATTCATGGAAATTGTGCTCAGGAAAAAAACAATAAACCAACCCCCACACACAAATCCATGTTTTTTGAGAAGTAAATAATTTGTCCAGATCCATGCTCAGCTTGATTTCAACATTAACTAGCACAGCTCAAAGCTAAAGATTTGAAGGTGGCTGACCCAATTCAGGCTTATGATTGTGAGAGGAATTCCCTCCAGGGAGCACACAGAGGGCAAAGAGTTGTATAGAGAAGGGAAGCCTGGACAAGACACACACACAAAGCTGCTAGCTTTCATGGAATGTATTCATTCCTAGAAATCTCAAATAACTTAATGCAGGAAGACAATACTGTTAATCACATTTCACAAGTGGATAAACTGGAGCTATAATTTAAAGTGATCACAAGTATTCTTGGTAGGCAGGGACAATTCCAGGATGGCTTTGTCCCTCTTAAGCAGGAAAGATTTCCAGAATGCCACTTTGTCACAACTCTCAGAAAACCACTTCTTTTAAATGGGGGAAATATGATTCCCAGCAGTCATCACTTATCCCCACTCTCTCCTACCTGAGGAATGGTGGAGGGTCATGAGGGACAGAAAAAGCTATTAAGGTGCAGGACCTGTGACTCAGATTGGGGTTTTTGCTTTAAATGCCTGTCTCCTATTACAACATTAAATGAGCGAGTCAGAAGGGGCATGTAAACTTGAGGCCAGGTGACTTGGATAACACTTTTCCTTGATTTTTCTTTGGAAATTACTGTTGTTCAAATAGACAGAACACAATAAGCAAGTTGTTGTGGGTCTTATAACTCATTAGTGTATGCTGTACAAATAACAGAGTATCCTGCCTTGGTTTACATTACAATCTAAAAGCAACTCAATTTGACAAATGGAACAGTAAAGAGACACAACTCGGGTTGCCAGTAGGCTAATAGCATTAAAGTTATTTAGCACTAATATACAGTCAAGCCGGAACCATAATCAGGAATCACTGGGAAATTAGGAACAGATGGTGAACAAGGGAGAAAGCAAATGGAGTGGTCTGAATCTCACTCAAGTCAGTGGAAATGAAGTCATTTCTGGAGAGTTCAGATGGAGGAAGGGGTATGGCAGTGTCACCACCTCAGGGACATCAAAACAAAATCCAGGTGGTGTGTGTCACAACAGGGACAGAGACAGAGTTTTGGGGAGAAGACGGGGGCATAAATGGTGTACTGAATTGACCAGAGCCAGTGCAGTCCCATATAAACTCTTTAGAAATAGATAACCAAATAGTTTGGTACCTCAGATCAGGTTTTATATGAACATTTGAGTCTTTTCTCACTGAACCCTCAAACCCTCACAGTTAAGAGGGGTTTGTTGCAAAACTGATATCCAAGTTGTAAAGAACTGCTTCTTACTCACATCACCAGATTTCAAGATTAGCTTGGAACATTTACTTCAACCAACAATCTAATGCAGAAAAATGTCATTGATTCTATTCCTGAACTTCACTGGTATTATGTCTAATTCAAGGAATTGCTTAGATAGGCGTGCAGGTGGTTTATTGTGTCTGTCACACTCACTTCAGGCCCAGCCATCTCCCATCTGAAGTCAGTAGTAAATTTCCATAAATTTCAAATAGAAATCAGAACTGTGCTCAAATAACAAATACATATCTGCTTTGGAATGACATAAACAAATGCATTCAGCTCCATTAGACTCAGCTGGAAATAAAACAATATAGGAGGACAAGGTCACGTTGAATCTAAAGCAATTGATCTTAGTTTTCATGTGGTTGGGTGCCTCATGCACTGAAGCAGGAAGCGGTGAGATGTTTTAGAAACAGCAAGTTTGTTTTCCCAATTTTGCTCTTACAGTCAAAAGGGGAATCTTAATGGAAATCATACATCAGGAGTAACCACGTTTTATTTACATTTGGGAATGGAAAACAGCGATGCATGTCAAGTGCCTCTTCAGATCATCATATCCTCCAGAATCTGGGGTTTCTTTTATGGATGGTAGAAAATTCACTGGAGAGATTTATGTGGCATCTGAGAAAACAGAACAATGAGTGAATGGAAAAAATGCAGAATAAGAACAGTACAGCACTTTTATGGGAACTCTGTTGCCTGGTCTTTGATGTGTTTTCTTCCAAGAAGATTGTTTGTCTGCTTGAGCTTTCTTAACTGAATTTTTAGTCACCATTATTGTCATGAGCATTGCAGTAGGAAAACTTCAGTTCATCACAGATATTTTAGCTAATATTGGATTTTGTAGGTTTAAAATTTGATCAGACAATGTGATCTCTATGTAAAATGGAAGAAGGGTCTCTTTCCAAGTACATATGTTAATATTTTTATATATATATTAATCTTTTCCTCAGAGTCCTGAGATTCAGTACTCACCTTTCTTATGGCACACTCAGTCTATGTGGGTAAAATACACATAAGTAATTTCCTAATCTGAGATCATCCATACAGAGCAAATCTTAAATCTGTTGACCATGAACAAGTTGTTCCAAAGAGTTCATGACAGAAGTCTTCCTGCCCCACAGATCTTCCCTCTTGTCCCACATTTCTTGGTAAACTCTTTACTTCTGACAGTGTCTGGGAGCCCTGTGTCAGAGACAAAAAGCTGTGTAACTCTCCTTTCACCTCCCAAAGTGGCAGGTTCTGCCTCTTCTAGCATAGTCCTTCACACAGGTGAGCATTGACTACAACAATGACTACAGAGAAAAGCTTGAAACCACAGGAATGGCTTTGATAATAGCAGTGGTTTCTGCAGATTCAACAGTATCATAAAATCTGGGCTTATGCTTTCCATGACTGAGTAATTCAGGGAAATATTCAAGTAATAAGACTGGTTTACATAGAAGACCTCAGTTAGGTATGAAGATACTCAAACTAGCTGTGTATGAATGAGCTAGGTACTGAAGTAGTCCAGCCCTAGCAGCATAAATCTAAGCACTTAATACTGATATTTGTCATGTTTATTTAGGAGAACTTTTACTTAGGTAATTAAATTTTGCCACTGTGAAAGCTATAAGAGAATCTCTTCCCCATTGAGGTGCTCAGTAAAACTCCCATCCGTTTCACCAAGAACAATAGTTCTGATTTCTGATGCATCCACCTACTCCAGTCCTTCTCTTCCACCAGTGGCCAATAGCAGATGCCGCTTGAAGAATATAAACCAAGATGACTATATCATGATAGTTTTCCCAAAACACTCTCATACAGCCTTCAGGAAACTGTGGTTGAGAGACTTGCTGTCCCAGAGGTGTATTTCTGCTTTTAATAGCCCTCCGTGGGCTTGTCAGCAGTGCCAGGGTTTACTCACTGACTCCTAAGAAGACTTTGAATATATTCTCACATGGGTATTTTGGGACATAACTACACAGTACATTCAATTGGCTGTAATAATAAGTTAACCCCCTTCAGGGACCATACTTTCTATTATCAACAAACAAGAAGAGGAAGAAAATATTGTCTGAATTTGATCGCACCAGTCATACATGGGTACTCGGTGTTGTTTTCAGTAGCAGGAATAGCAATCAGGTTGCCACCTGGCTGCTTTCCAAATGGTCTGTCCAGTTCTGCTGTCGTCTCACCAGTCACTGCTAGGACTATCACAAATTGCAGTGCACAAGCACAACTACATTTCTTCAATCAAGGTATTCCAAGAAGGGGCTGTCAGACAGATAGATGATCAGATATGTCCAGAGGAAAGCAAGGCATATGTTCTGGCTTTGACTTGGAGTCAGTGTGGGCTGGAACAAGGTGGGAGTAGAGAAACATCACTCTGTGAAAAAGCACTGCCATCTTTCAGAAATGTTAGTATTTAATTAATTTAATAACTGATTAATGGTGGAGTTTTAACATATCTAACAGAAAGTTACTTTTTAAAGTCAAACACAAGGTCAGAAAGCAAGTTGCATGCTCATGAGGCAGCACAAAATCAGCAGTAGCAAATAACTAATGAAAATTAGGGGAAGTAGGTGTAAGTCATGCAAAAGTGAGTCCAAGAAAAATAAGGGATTGATGCTTCTCTGTTGACATTTACCAGCACTTTAGATTCTCTCTAACATCTATTTCCGAGTGAGACATTATTTCAAAACAGTTCATTCAGAGTGGATGATATATTTAGTTATTATAAGACTTGTTTTTCTTACTCTTCAGTGGTAGCTCTCATCCACTGAGTTCTGAATATCTATCCTCTTTTTCTTCATTAGTAAGAAGTATTTGAATTACTGCAAGATTATTCACTGAAGATTTAACAAGGTAATTTATCTATGCTACACATTGACTTGACAGTTGTTCAAAGGGTCAGACAGGCTTTCTCAGGGATAAGAAAAGCAGTCTTTGTACAGTCTTCCTATGTGTTACCTACAACACCCCCTTCAGAAAGCTACTCAAGCCACCAAACATACAGATCCTTAGATAACCCTCAACTTACAGCTAAAGACATGAAAGAGAAAAGATTCTTCCACAAAGATCAATACAGCCAGGGGGAAACCTGTAATTCACTTGGAGTGCCTTTCTTCTTCGATTCCAAGTCAGTTTTGTTATTTTAGGAACTTGGGGATGAAAGTCTTTTGCTCTTTGGTATTTTCATACAATTCCGTGATGCTTCTTCAACAAAATTATGCCACATGCATCTGCTGTGGAATTGTCATCCACTTATTTGTCTGTAATTCACATACTTTTTTGTTTGAATGATATGCAGTATACAATTGTATTCATTATAATATTCATAGCAGTAAATGATCATGATTTGAATGAGAGAGGCTCTGCAAGCTTTTTAAGAAAAGAACAGAGTATATGTGGTCATATGCTTTCAGAAAAACTCGATTTATTCTGTTCAACTCAAAATTCCAGGAGAAAAAAAAAAAAAAAGGAAATTTTATCTATTTTGAGGTTTTGGCATTTCATTGGAAAAGAAAATTCAGAGTGAAGCACAATAAACAGGATGAATGCTCAATAGCAATCTGGAATTATAATTTTAAGTGTGTTTAAATAGAATTTAAAATATTTTCATTAGTTTTGATTGAAATGTGTCACTAATCAAGAATAGTTTTTGTTTTGCTGAGAGACCACCCATGACACTTACCTTTGTTTCTTAAATCTATCTTCATTTTTATGCTTGTACCTTAGCCTATGCAACAAAACTTTGGGACTGAAGGCTAGCCATAAGCACAACTGAAATATGCATATCATATATCCAGGTCAGCAGTTTATTGGGACAGCATTGTAACCATGGTCCCACCATCTGCTTTGTGGTTTGCAATGTGAGGAGCAGCAGGGCTATCTGCAGCTGAGGGAGGGGTTTTGGGTGTGCATGCTGACATCAACCACTGCTTTTTTTCCAGCTGACATTATGGAACATCAAATCCAACTTCACTCCTTGCACTCAGACTCGACTTCCCCCTGTCTGTTCTCCTTCCTCTGCATGGCAGCCTCATCCTAGTCAGGACATCATCTTCAGGGTGGCAGGTTCCAGCTGTAGAGCTATTAAGCCTTGAGCAGAGCACTCACTGCTGGAATTGCTTTGCGAGTCCTATGAATGTTGACTATTAACAAACAGTTAATAGTTTATTGACTATTAACAAACAGTTATACAGGGTTATATATTTCAGCATGACTTGCCAAGTTTACCAGATGATATTTTTCCTTCCACTTATCAGCTGAACAAGTGCATTTACCATGAATATCTGCATTGTAACTACAAGTCACCCATTAATTCTTGTGAGCTACACATATTGGGGACTGCATAGCCAGCCAGCTGCCTTGGGAAAGCTTCAAGGTCCTCATCCTGTGACATAATATGAATGTCAAAGTAGGGGATACCCTTCCAGGAGAACCCCAGCTATGCAAATACCAATATCTGACATAGAAAAGACTGCATGCAATTACCAAACCCATATACCTTCCAGCCAACTGACAAAGCTCAGTTAGAAAGATTACATAAATTGGTTTACAGCTTTAAGTTTTGAGGAGCTAAGTAACTTGTAGTATTTGTGGCATTTGCCCTTTCTACCCCCTCTAAATATGTTAACTTTTATTAATTAATCATAGCAAACCAAGATTAGACAGTTTCATTTTCAAATAGCAAAGTAAGACATTAAATAAATAAATAAAAGGTGCTATCAAGAAATTGCCTTCTCAAAAATTCATACATTTCACTCAGCAGAAGCTCATTTTACTTTCTGTTCTATGGCATGCAAAGCGTTAATCTTAAAATCCCCATATGAAAAATAAAAATGGTCAATAATGCTTTAGATGTTCCTCACTTCAGGGGCTTGGAGACTAATTTACTTTTAAACTGCTCAGGAAAAGCAGATCTGATCAAGCAGCTAAATTTTGAGAGCAAATAAATGAACAAAACTGTAAGCTAAGTTCCTCTAGTTTACAATAGAATGTGTGTAATGAATGGTGGGGACTCAAAAGGGAATATGAGGGGGAGTATTTAGGCTTTCACACAAGTTTATTCTGAGGTAACACAAGAAAAGTTTAGAGATAATTTAGTGTCTTTAAGATACGTATCTCTAGGAAACGAACTTACATGATAAAAACAAGACCTTAGGCATACAGTTGTCTCTTAGGTTCTCTGTCTTTCTGAGGTTTTGGTCTCACCAACAAACTTTCTTTCTGCTCATGTCTCACTCTTCAGTCACCAAGGGTGTATTGTAGGTTATTACTGAAAGAGGCACTCCAATTTTTCAACACATGCCATTGGAATGTGTAAAAGACAACTGTTCCCTGCTTTCTGAGGTCCTATTTTGTCTAAGTGGAATAAAATCTACCCATTTGGAACTTCTCTTTAGACTAAGAAGCTGACAAATATTTTAACCTTTTAAAGAGTAGAAAAGACTTGGGTTATTAAATAATTGCAAATATTCCTGCTGGTTTTAATGATCTTTGAATCAAACTGTAATTTTGAATAGAGATGAGAAGCCTGATAACATCTAGTTGGAAACAGATGAAATTTCTTGTAATGCAGAATGAAGATTCTTCATTTCTACATTTAAAGGGATGTTCAAATGTGAACTCTTGGAATTAAAAGACAACTCTTAAAATGTAATGGGTAAGGAAAAGGTTTATAATGCCAAAAAATATTGCTCTGTGGATAGGAGGTTTTGTCACAGAAAACCTAATTTGTTCTTTGACAAGGATGCAAGACTTGTGATGATAAAGATATCCCAAAACTGTAATATTCTTAGAATGAGATACTGGTACATCTGATCCTGTCTGGGAGTATGGGAAAGAATTGATCATCCTTTTATTTCCTCCAGTTGTACTGTTTACTAATCTATGATGTTACATCTTTTTTTAAGGTTTTGAAATAGAATTGTCTCAAAGATTGATTAAACTTTAGAACCAACGAAGAATACAATATATAGACAACAAATTAACTGATAAATGCTAAAAGAGTTCTACTAATCATCAGCAAAAAGGGGTTGTTCTTGGGCAGATTTTTTGGGAGTGATTCTGATTCAGGATTATGCTGTTGTAGATGTTTCATTAAGGAGTATCAAGGAAGTACAAAGTAATTTTTAAGTATGGACAAAGCCTGGTAGCTTGTTAAGTAAAGATAAGTGCAAGAGAATGATCCAGAGGGATATAGCATTATGTGATTGCTATCTGGCCTATTCAAATAACTTCAAGATACACCGCTGTAAAATGCTATGTTATGATGAAATGGAAAACAGGGATCCCCCCCCAAAAAAAAAGATTTAGGAATTATATTCAGAAAAGAAATGAGTGTAACTGCTCAATGAAGAGATGTGATTATGAGAAGTCTCTTTAAGAGAGGGTTTCATATGTGTGTTTTGAATTATGCAGTTTACAGCTGAGGGTGATGTGGAGGGAACAAAACACTTCTTGAAATCTAGTTCTCCTTTTCTGTGTTTTTAAAATTATATAGGCAGAAGAAGAAAGAGCAGAAAACATTATGATTTCACAATTTTTAAGCTCATTTTTTACACGATGCTGAGTTTAATCCTGCAATACATTTTGTGCAGAAAGCAGCTCTATGCTGTGCAAAAGATCCCCAAATTAAACCTATCTTGCCCTGTAGATCCAGACCACATAGCAAAACATTTTGCAAGATGTAACCTCAAGTCTCAGAATCAACTAGGAAGTCCTGCTTAGAGGGACTGTCTCAGTGCAGTATTTTCTAAAGTTAAGTGTAGAAAACACAGTGCAGTGGAAGTCTCCTTAATATGGAAAAGTTATCAAGCCAGACATAATCTAGTGAGAAATAAATTACTGTGTTTGCTTAAGTGGTTGAGGTAGTTAATCGCCTAATTGTCTAGAGACATGGTGACCCCTCTGCTTCTTGATGACTCCAAATCAAATTATGAGCCAGATGTTAATTTATCGGGTAATGTTAAGACCTCTGACATACCTCTGAGTGGGAAAACTTGGCTAGTACACCTTTACGTCCATAAAAACAAGGTTCTTGTAGAATTCTTCTCATCAGTTCCCAGCATGGTCTCACTCATGTTTCACAGTCTGACCTGCTCAGGTCAGCAGGAGCAGGGCACAGGCAGCTCAGAGTGCATCATTCCATGGTGAAGGCAGCAGAGGAGGCATGATACTTATTTCTAGATGTCATCTAATGAAGGATTTGATCTTCCTGTAAATTGCTAAGAGTTACACAAAGCACTTGAACACATTGAAAAAACTAGTAGAGATGGCTGAAAAATGTTCATTTTTTTAGCTGTCATAAAAATGTCAATAATTTCAAAAGCCAAGAAATAGTTTGGATTCAAATGAACCTAATCAAAACCCCCAACAAACCATCTCTGAAACAAAACAAAAGCAAACCAAACCAAACCACCAAACCAACCTATTTATGGGTTTCTTTTATGGAAAAAAAAAGTTCTGGGTTTCTTTTATGGAAAAAAAAAGTACCATCTTTCTCATGAAAATGCATCCTATGTCCAAAATAGAGGACCTATGAAGAGAATTTTTCGATCAGCCCACAGATATAGTGATTTATGTTAGAGATGAAGCCATGCCTGGCTTCCTATGAAGTTCTAGAGGCGTTAAGATGTGTTCAGCAGAAACTACTCTTAACCCATAAAAATTTAGCAGCAATCACTCATGTACTTGAGAGCAGAGCAACCTTTTAGCAGCAATACTAAATGCAATACAGACAGCTACATTGTAATTGCTTCTGTTATGAGAGAGAGCATTATTTCATTCAGAAGCTTTTGGCTTACGGTTACAGGCACTTACTCTTAATCATTCTTTTACCTCTGTGATATCTTACGGCAGGCAGAAGTCTTCAGACAGCAGGTGCCTTGAGCAAAGGTTGCATGTATTTGGCAACATTCAATGGCTTTCATACCTGTGGGGATTTTTATTTCGGCTGTAAGTGGCATGGCAAGATAAATTAGGCTGTATTCCTTCCTTTCACCATGCTGTGATACCTCCTCTCATGTTGCCTCACATGCATTGGGAAATGCAACAGACTTAACAGCAGTTTTAGGATTTCTCTTCTGAAAACATCATTTCAGATCTGTGGAATCAACCATGCTGACCTCTTCCATCTGTCCATTTTGACTGATAAATAAGAGTCAATTTGGATAAAGGCCAAAGTTTTGAATAAATAAGTGCATTGGCAGGAACATCCATGGAAACTTGCTTATTTAAGAAAGCATTTAATACAAAAACATTTGCCAAGAGGGAATTACAAGTATATTATCCTCAAAATCCAGAATATGTTCAACCAAATAATGAACAGATACAAGTGACCAGCCAGAGCAATGAAATTTCGTTCCCACAGTACTCTAAAGATTATCACTTGATCTACAGAGCAGGAATAATTCACATGACTAAACCTGGAGAATCACCAAACTGATCCTAAAAAAGAGACAATAAAATGCTGCAAAATGTACAGATTCCTTAGTAATTATTAGAGATTATTCAGCCTCCAAAGATTTGTGTTGTTCCAGATGGTTCAAATATTATTTCAGACAAATGAATTCAGGTTTCATCCTTGGTGGATAGACTGTGGTGTGATGGGAGACACCAAAGACCTTTCAGACTTGCAGAGAGCTTTCATTATTGCAGTCACAATATCTGAACTTCTTTGGGTAGCAAAACTTTATTCCTAAATTAACAAATCACACAGTCAGTGAAGGCTGAAACACAATTGTTCTGTCAATAATATGGCCAGTCAGATTTGTTATTGACAGTCAACCCAAATATTTAGTGAAAAAATGTACCCTGTTTTGGTTTGGCAAATGAATGGAGCTTGAGACATGACAAAAAAGCTTCTTAAGTTAACATGTTTCCTATCAGTAATTCTCATATGGCTGAACAGAAGGCAGGAAAATTGGCTCAACCAGTGCAAAGAAACAAGAAGCTGATTTATGCACCAAATGTGAGGAGGAGAGACCTGTTTCACACATGCTACTGCAGAGTTCTCCTGGCAATCAGTACTGCAACACACAGCAGTGGCTTGTGCAGGAGGAAGTTTCTAGCTTTTAAACCACTCCGTCTGGTCTCTATTTATTTTAGGGCCTGTCAAGAGAGTCTGAGAATGAAGAACTGTGATTTTTCAGTCTTGTAGGAAGAGTGGGAGGAGTTAGCCTAGATGGGATGATCTTACTTTTCTTAAACCTGATGCTGTTCCTGGTCAGGGAAGGATGGCCTATCAAAATCTCACCATTCCAAAATGGACCCAGCGGTGATTTGTGAGGATTTAGGTCAAAACTGAGAAAAGCCATCACTTACTCAGTCACTTGGATCAGCAGTCAGCTGCTTCTTCAGCTAACACTTCTTTGGTGTCTGGGCTGCCCATCTTTGAGATGTTATTGTAACTCAGAGCATTGCCCCAAACAAAGGCCTGGGGATAAATGAACTTTGGCTGCAAAATACAAAAGGAGCAGAAATATTTCTTTGTGCCTCAGAGACCTCTTGTTCCTTTTTGATTCCTTTGTTCCCTCTGTCTCTGACTCTGTTTTGCCTTCTTGTGGTGGTCAGAAAGAATTGGCAGAGTTTTTACCCCCAGCTCTTCTCTTCTGAATAAAAGCAGTGCTACCTAAAAACCATGACTTCATTTTTTTCTATTTTCCCAGTCCTTTTGTGTATTGTCTGTAGATTTTAGCATCCTCAGCAAGGAGCTCTGCAGCACATCACTGAATTATTCCATACCTGCTGACATTCCTCCAAGTTTCAGCTTCTGTTCCCACACTTTCTTCTTAGTGAATCACAACCAGCTGCTGCTCACTGCACCATAGCCACAGTCATCACTCAAGCAATGATCAGTGGTGAGTTATAGCAAAGTCTGCTTTAATTAACAAAAACAAACAAGGACTATGTTACAGTGTGAAGACGTAAGCCCAAGTTAGAGCTAAGAAAACAACCAACCATTTTCGGGCCAGAAAGCTTATGTGAACTGCCAAGTACTGAGGAACATTGAAACTTCACTGCCATTCTCCCTCTGTGAGGAACATTAGTTTTGACCTGCCTTTTCCAATATAAACATAATTCTATGTGTGTGTCATAAAAATGCACATACAAAAAGAACTGTTTCACTGCCCGTTCGTCCCTTGCTGGGAAGGACCAAATTGAACAAACAAATGGCATGTGTTAGTCACATTGCTCCACGCACTGCTGGAGCACTTTCAGATACTCTGGTGTCTTCAATTAGGATCTCTGTACAATTAAATAGAAATGATTTTTTTGGGCAGTACTGTGACATCTGAAATTAAGTATGGATTGCATGAAGCCAGGCAAATGTGACAACCATTAGAATAAGCATGTACCAATCTTCATTAAATATGTGCTTCATGGAATTCTTTCATCTGAACAAACTGCAGATGACTGGCAAAGATTTGATGCTTTGATTTTCAGTACTGATGCTATTCATATTATTTGAGTAGCCATAATTGTGAAGTGCCTTGTTTAGACCTAACGTAGATCCTCTTCTCATACAAATGACACATATAATACTCTTAAGTGTCATCACTGAAATTGGGCAGTCTGCCGACAGCTGACAAGGTTGAACAGAAACATCTCAGACTGCTCAGAATCTGAAAACAGCTTTGTGAGAAAAAAGTTCCCAGCTTCAAAGTTCTTTTCCTTTTGAAGGATTTGTACCTATTCCACTTATAAGATTAATTTTTCATTATTCTTGCTTTCAGTACTTTTCCTGAATGTTTTATGTAATGGTTAAAGTGCATTCTCCAACAAGGCAAATAGTATCAAATCAAATATTTCAGTTAAAAGATCACTTTTGTTTCTTGCCAGATGTCACTGTGTCCTTCTGTCTAAAAGAGAAAAAAGAATCCATCCTTTCACTTCAGAACTCTCCAATCAGTATTATGACATCTTGAGAATCTCTCATCCATTTCAGGGGAATTAGGACCAGGATCAGCATTTTTACAGTAGATTTCCTCAATATGCCCAAGAGTAAAGTTGTAATCCTTTCTCAAACCAGAAGGTGGCAAGCACTCTTTAAGGATGAGCTGTATTGAAACAAGATAGGCTCCCTCCCGATAAAATTTCAGCCACCACGGTCCTCTACTCAAACACACAGCCTTGGGTTTTCCAACAGGAGATTTATGTTTTACAGAGTCCAGTAAATGATAGCAGGACTGGACAAAAAGGAAAGCACGAAACAGATTAAAATACATCTTCTGTTGCAATTTAAGCAAAGAACTCTGAGACTAAAGTAGAAAATAATTGTGTAGAAAATGAAGCTGACCAGAAAAACTGAGGTTTCCATCTCACAGCAGCTCTCACAAGGGGAGGGCTTCTAAGAGATCTGGATGCCTGCCACACACAGCCGCAGAAGAACTGTGAAGTACCTGGAGCTAAACCTGCCCCACAGCCCTTAGGTAAATGCAGCTCAGTCCTACAAAACACTAAATAATGCTTTGCATGAATTTTCTCAGTAAGAATGGCCTCAAACCTTATTTACTGTTTTTCAGCAAAAGCTGCACATTTTTACTGTCAGTAATAGAAAATAGAGTAATTTGTATGTGCTAACAGCAATAGCGGAAAGCTAAAGTGTGCTGGACTGCCAAGTTGGAGGCGTTGATAGGAAATTGCCTCCCCAGCACTTTCTTCTCATTTTAGTTACATTTCAGTCTGTAACTTATGTGGTGAAGGGGGAAGAGGTCACCTAGGACATGCTGCACATGGGTGCCTGAATGCTGAATTAATATATGTAGATAAATCTGTTATGCAAGGAAACCAATACTCCCTCCATTTTAATATTGGTTGCATCATCATGACTTAATTTTAGCACTTGGCCTAAAGACTTCATATTCACCGGATTATTTTCCTGACAGCTCTACGTATGTGTGTGTATATATATATAAAATGTTTAATAAATTGGTGGAAAAGAAAGCTTTCAAATAAAGGACATAATTTCTGAGCTTCTTTTTCAAATCCTGAAGGCCTCAAAGCATGAGGAGAGCAACACAGTCTTCAGATGCCCATGAGAGTTGACAGGGGCTGATGAGTTGAAAGCAGTGATGATACAATCCTCTCTGACATTAATCCCGGACTGTGAGCAAGAGACTGCTTCTGATGCTGTTAGTGTCTTTAATTATATATTACCACAGTGCAAGTGGCTGCAGTGCTGAGAAATCAAACTCACCCATACCACCCCATGCCAGGCACTTGGTGGAAAGGTGATCTCTGCCCCTTCCACTTCCAAGTGAAAGGTTGAGAAAAAAGTGGATGTAAGGATATGTTAGACAGCAGGGAAAACAGTATCTCCGTCTTCATGGCAGGACTCAGCTTTTCCTTTCTCTTGATCATGTTAAATATTGGGGAAAGAGGGTTGTTTGAGATTTTTTAAAGGTACCACAACAAAAATGCAAAATCAATCACAGCAGATGCAAATGGATTTGAGAATGTACAAATCATCTCGCATGCATCCAAGCTGTACTCTGAACCAGCTAATCCTCATGTAGTATTTATTATGTCTAGGGGGGCTAGGCATGCCCATCTTATACTTCTAACCACCAAACCCACATCCAGGTACAAAAACTGCCTTGTCCCACAGGCATGTTTCACTTGAAGTGCCCTGCTGCAAGTGGCTTCATAGCCTGGAGCATCTCCTGCTCAGGGATCTGCAGCGGGAGCTAGATTTGCCTTGGAGAAAATACTGACAGTATTGCACCTCTCATCCTCTGATTACTTTGCCCCATGCTGCAAGCCCAGTGTGTTTGTACTTATGACTCTGAGCTCAGCAGTGAAAAATCCTCTGTTTACTGAGCCCATGGGTCAAGCTCAGAGCCTAAAGACATGCTATTCCCTGCAAAATGCATGCTGACCTACTGAGCTGGTATCAAATCCATGGGCAGCAAGAGAAATGGGGTGGGATAACATCTGAGATAATGCCAAAGGATATAGTGCAGAGGAAGTCTGAGGCAAATAGGTTTTAATTAGAGTGTCATTCAGCCTTTTGGATATTATTTGCTGAATACCAAGATAGATTTAACAAGGCATTTCTTTACCAACCATTGCATACATTAAAGATTGCCCAGAAGGGAATCCTATGCAGAAGAGGCCTAAATCGGAGTTTAAAGGGTGAAGTCTATCTTTTACCCTGCTTTCAAGTAATTACAGGACAGTAAAACATTATTGCCCTCTCACTCCAGCTCCTGCTTACTTCTGCCAACTGGTCTTACTATTCCTGTTTTAATAGGTGTCCCTGGAAAACAGGACATGAGTAGATGCTGCCTTCTCAGCTGGCTTCAAAGCAAGCACAAAGCAAGGAGCAGAAAGGACAAAAAACTGAGGAAGGAACTATTTCAGTTGGACCTGCAAATGAGGGTTCCTGCAAAGATGAGACTGAGGCTGAGAAGTGAAATCTGCAAAGACTTCCTGACTTTTTTTGAGAAAGATGCTGCCTACTCTTTTCTGCTGACACTGGTACCCTTTCTGCTCCTTCACAGTTACAAAAATGGACCAGTGCCCAGTGCCTGGCTCTTTTCTTTTGGAAGTGCCATGCTCGGCAGCTCAGCAGGCTGCAGGTGCCAGCCCAGTCATCATCTGTCCAAGCAAAAGAGACCAACTTGGCCTTCTGGGAGCAAGGGGTGGTAAGATACTGGCTACATACCAGAGGATTTGTCCATGATACAGATTGTTCCTCATGCAAAACAAAGCAGAAGCCATAGATCTGGTATCAGCTTTGGGAGATGTCAGACAGCCCTCTCAGATGAACAGAAATTTCACCTCCATGTGGTTTTCCAGAGCAACTGAAGGCTGTGAATGTGCCATGTGGCATATCTTGGAGATGAAGAAGGGGCAAGAAAGAACAACAGGAGGGACATGATCACATCTTAATGCTGGCTTTCTCAAACTGGAACATTTCTTGTTTAATTACCTTCTAAATGCTGTTTTTACCCAGTTAAAAGTGAAGCTAGATTTTAATATTAACTGTTAAATAATGTGAAACCAGAATAGGTTCACCCAGATTAAAAATTCATATATATACATTTTTTTTAATCCTTTGCTCTATTTCTCTAAATTCCTCCAGGTCAATATAAACAAAATTCCTCTCCTGACTCTTCAGTCTGTCCCTTACAAGACCATTATTTATTTAGCGCTATTTTTATGCTTAAAGAAGCATCTATCTGAACCCTTTTCTAACTATTAATATCATAATACAGTCTAACACTATACTGTGACTTTTCTGTGATTGTGCACTATGACCTTCATCCTTTCAAACATTTCCTGCCTCTTCAAAGAGTATGGGTAGTTTACTAGGACAAAACACGTCCATTGCAGGCCTCTCCGAAAGCTGAATATATTCTATCCTTGATTATTGTCTCCAGTTGAAAACTGTGGACTTTCTTTTACATATTTTGAGAAACGAGATTGAAAAGTAAAAGAAAGGGAAGAGGAATGTAAACCTTAACATGCATACCAATGTGGCAGGTAGTGAATGCAACTAAAATTCACACTCTGACTGGACTCTCCTCCTCTTTAGCCCAGGCTGAAAGAGCCCCTGTGACTTCTGTCTTTGGCAGCTGTTCAGTGGATAGCAGCTGAATTTGCGCATGTGAACCTATGGGAGTCAAACCTGCCAAGTTCCTCTTAACTCCACTTGGTACAGACTCATCTTTATTTAATGCTCTTTCCCCTCCGCTGTGGCCTGGTGAAGCTCTTCTCTGTAATTTCCATTAAGATGCTCAGGTGAGAAACATCACATACTTAGGAGAAGAGCAAATAACCTCTCTACCTTCCTGTTGTCTTGGTTAGATGGCAGATTCATCCTAGAAAGAAGTCACAACTAGACAGCAGAAGTGTCCTGAGATTCTAGTGACAAAGAAAGGAGAGCAGCAGAGGAGGCAGACACTGCTCATTGCTAGTTCTTGCCCCAAGAGAAGGCACAATCCAACCATGGCACTGAGAAGTCAATGAGAGAGAACTATTGAGTTTCCAAAGCCCGGTGAAATCCTGAGGTACAAAACAAACCTGTCTTTCAGGGAGAGGGAGTTTTTTGGAAGAAAGAGGCCCAAAGTCCTGGTATCACCAGACTCCAGACCTATGTTTGCCCCCCACCTGCCCATTTCTGTTTGGAAACTTGTGCAATCTCTACTGTAAAGCTAGCTTTCCCACCATAGAGCTGTTGAGGCAGAATCAATACTGCATTGAGTTCTCAGTAACTTTTGGGTGAAATGTGCATACTCCTGGCTCCACTGAGGAAATGGCTGTTATTTCCCCATTCTAGAGATGTTCCTATTTGTCAATACATCTGCAAGCACGACCCTGGAAGTGAGACCCCATTACAACAACAATCACCAGTCCAGGCGGAAATTAACCCCAAAAGGATTTATTTATTTTTATCAATAGCAAACAACAACAAAACGCATCGTGGCAAAGTAACTTTGAGAAACTCACCACTTTTAATGAAAGTTAAAGTGATTGCATTGAAACCAAGTTAATTATATCACTGTATTATTGCTGCCTGACAGATTAATTTCATTTACAGTCAGTGGAGATGTAACCCACACTAGAAGCCCATTACAAAGTTTTTCATTGATTTTTAATGGGCTTTAGACTGGATCTTTGGCCAGTTTTTCCTTTATGCCTCTGTAATGCTGAGCCATGAAAGAACAGAGTTTACTCTGTACTTTTTGTGCATTTTTTCAGAGGAAAATGATTGGCAGTGATGATACTAATACTGCAAGGTAAACTAGATCCCTTTCTGACAAGTCCAAAATACTGTTTTAATAGCAAGAGGTGTAATAAACACCTGCTGAAATGAGTTCTCATATGAAAAGGTAGGGGTTTTTTCTTGCTCAAACCACTATTTTAATAATCCCATTTTCAGAAGGTCTTTTTTTTCCACTATTTTTCCCACTTCGGAATCATTATAAAAGCTGCATCACCAAATAGCTGACTATAGCAGCTTCACATCTAAGTGCTACTTTTTCACTTTAAAGTAACACTCCCTCCTTCAGTGTTATTTAAAAGTGATGATATTACTTTCAAAAAGAAAGCATCTTGTCCATCCATTTCTGACTACTTTTTTCAGTTTCTACCTCATAGGGAAATGTTCTACAATTAAAGAAAGTAAGAAAAGTTTCACTCACACTTGTTTTTCCCCAAGGAAAAAAAGAAATAATTATTCCTATAAGAAAAGTTTGAATGGGACCATTCCTGCCAAAATCTCCTTGGGAAAAGTTTTTCTTCTCTGTTGTTAGATGTGACCTTTTCCTTTTTCTTCATGAAACATTGAATTAAGCCTCTTCCCAGCTGAATGATGTATGCAATGTGTTTCCTGGCTGTCATTTTTATGGTCTACATGATAGCTGTAATCTAGGGTGCAGTGTTGAGAGACCCAGTTCCATCTGCACCCTTCTGGACAGGCTTTTTAGTTCTTTAGCTGCTCCACAAGACTGAGATGCTTTCAAATTAAATCAGTGCTGTTTAATCTACAGGGGTTGATGCAGTATTTGCTTTGAATCATTGTTGAGAACTATACATCCAAAGACCATCTTTATAAAAATATGTAAAGTAGGAATGAAAAACAGAGAAAGAATTATCCATATACAGGAATGGAATTTGCAGAAGAGAGCTGTGCAGAGATGTTTAAAACAACCTTTAATATCTAGACATGGGCATTTTCAGGACCCTCATTTTCCTTTTCATGGCAAGTGTGACAAGTAGAAAGTTTCCTTTTCATATTTGTATAGTTGTTGAAAATGTGAAAAAGTAAACCTCTGCAGTCCCTGTAGCAGTAGGCAATGGCAAAACATCTGGTTTAACTCCCCCAGAATTTTAGGCTCCAGCCTCAAAAGCGTCTCTCTGATCCTTTACATATTTACAGAAAGCAATGTCAAATATCACACAGCTTAAATGTTTGCTAATAGAAAGACACACAGGATGAAGAAGGTTTACACTTCTTTGTGCTGCTATAAAAAGCTCTGCAGCACCTCACAGTTCCCCAAGAGGAGGGTTTGTCTTCTTGTTGCTAATCTAACTTTCTGTCCCACTTGCTCCGGTTCAGCAGGGCACCGAATGGGTCTCACTCCCTGTCCCAGAAGTGGTGGGACACTTAAATTGACCTTTAAGTATGAAACATACTGCTACAAGGGATAGTTCTCTCATTAGAATTTCAAATCCAGTCTTTCTACATTTTAGTTTCATATTTTTATTTTATGCTTAAGAGAATCAGTTATATCCACTTGTTACAAGGTACTGGCTGAGATATCTGTTGCTTTGTGCATAGTCCCCCTAAACTAGGCAGCTACAGTAGCTACAGACAGTGACATAGCCAGAAGAGAGTTATACAGGAACTGTGTAGCAGTTCCTCTAGAGCATATTCATATTAATCTTAGTCATAAGACATGGCTAATTGTTGACATGGGAGCAGAAACAATTTATTGGTTTATGTTTACAGAAATTGTAAGGTTCTCTGGTTACATACCACATTCAGTATTTTTTTATGGTTGAACTCACCCTCACCTGGGTAATTTCACAAGATCTTAATGCTTTTAAGGTGGTGTAAGGCAGTTTGCACATGAAAAAGGAGTTTATCAGTTTGGTGCTTAGTCTGGATGAATAAGGAGAAGTAGGTGATACATGATAGAGGTCTATTAAATCTTGTGTGGCTTAAGAAAGGTTTACCTCTGGCAAAACATGGACTAAGAGGTGTTTATAGTTTCTTAACAGGGAGCAGGTTTAAAACAAAGCAAAGTCTATACTTCACACAGTACAGAGTTATGGATCTCCTTGCTGCAGGGTATGGTTCAGTAGGGGATAAAAGTTTATGGCTTCAAAAAGGAACTGGAGAAATGCATAGAAGAAATATCCCTTGAAAGCCATCGTCATCCTCTCCCATTCCACTAATATACAAACTGAAAGTAACTGAAATTTGGGAAAGCAGCCTTCCCAAAATTGTGGAAATATGATGCATTTGCCGTGCTCTTATACTCTTGTGTAGAAACAGGATCCTGGATGGGGGAAAGTTGGCCTTACTCCATGGGGCTTTATGTTCTACATTTATCCAGTATTGCAAGCTTGAAATTTATAGAGAATTTTACTTCTGTAAATCAAGTTATAAATCTAGGGCCTCAGCAGACATGTTGCTTTAATTGTTAGTTGTGAGGTTAATTTGCCAAGATCCAATAGCTCTGTCTCCAGCGACAGCCACTATTTTCAGACAACAAATTTGGTATCAGCAATTTTTATAGCCTTTTAATATGTTTTCTCTTAAGACAATGCTGCATAGAGAATAGCTTAATGATCCAAATTGCAACAAGTTTTAGCTACCAATAAATGAGCTTATAATGCTGCTTAATGTATTCAATGCATTATCGCTTGCCAGGAACATACCACACTGAAGGCAGAGAAAACAAGACACCACATTTGTTTTACAGGGGCCTTGCTCTTTATTACTTGCAAGGAAATGCAATATAGAAAGAAGTTAATGTATAACTCAGGATGGAGTCCTCCTATAAGAATACACAGGTGAAATTAGAGTGATATTTTCCCTGAAGTAACGGGGAAGGTAAAGCGGAAGACAGCTCTCCCACTAAATGGATAACTGGTCTGAATGTGCCTTCTTACTCAGCTGTATAGCAACAGTTGAGATCACAAGCCCCAGCAATCTCAGAAGACTGTGAAGAGTCCCACTGATTTCAGTAGGCTTTGTATCTGGAGTTCCCCTTCAAATACCTTCACTTTTTTCTTTAGAAATGAACAAATTTCCAACTATAATTTTACCTTGGGTTTTCTTTTTCAATGAATATGAAACCGTGGTACCACTCAAGCAAACCAGCAGCACGTGGAATTCCTCATGTTGTGCAATTACTGTCATCTGAAAATGGGTGAGGTAGAACCTGGAAATGGGGTGCTTTGAGAAAAACGTTGTGATTTGTGAGCAGCTTGGGGGTCAGCCACAAGCAAGACCTGGTGTCAGCAGTTCCTCAGCACCTGGCTGTGTGCCTGATCCTTCCCTGCAGCAGATCCCTCATGACTGCCCCCAGTTGAGCCTGCTGATGAAAAGCAGCTTTCACATACAATAGCCCAGTTTGCTCAGAGGGAGTTATCGCAACTTGGCTGACACACAACAAAACTGTCAGATAGCAGCAACTTACTCCTCTGAGCTCTCAGCTAAATCAATCACTGATGTTATTAGCTGAATCACTGAAACTGCAGGTCTTGAGGTTTTTATTCTAGGGGAATGATTTTAAAAGCTGCTTATCTATTCTATAAATATATGTACCTGTCTTCCTATGGTTTTCATTTATAGAGCTGATATTAACCCCCACTTTGTCCTCTTAATCACAAGATTTCAACCAAAGAGCAAATCACCAGCTGGCCCAAACCAAGATTTCTCTGTGACAGCTCAATCTTTTCAGGAATTTTTGGGTATTTTTCCTTCCATATAGTTCGTTTGGTAGGGTTGGGTTTTATCTTCCTATCTGTGAAGGGTGTAGGTATCAAGAAAAAATGAACCAGCATCCCCTTGCAAGATGCAGTTTCAATCCAAGGCCAAAGAAAGCTCTACCTAAAAATTTCCAATTTCAACAGCAAATTTGTGGTCTTTATTGTTCTTTACAGTATCTGCTTTATGATGGACATGTTACCTTCTATTCATTGCACCTCCTTGTAAGTACTCTTGCCCATTGCTCTGGTTCAATCCAGTGCAATGACATAATTCACACTGATACTAGCAGAGTTACTATATATTTTATTAACCAAGGTACTATCAGGAATGGGTAAAGCAGACTAACACCATGATCCTTAACAATATTTAAACCATATATTTATTGTGAAGGCTTAATCTCTAAGATTCAGCCCTTTTTAATGTTTTGAAAATTATTCCTTTTTAAAGTATAAAGTCACTGCTGCAGAAACTTGATTCCATGCGTGTTATCCACAAGCATCTCTTTTATTCAAAATAAATTTAGATGCCTGATGTCCAGCCCCATGAGGCTAAGTACCCATGTGGCCTGCTTCTAACAGTAATGTAATCAAAAGATTGGATTTTTCTAGCCCCATTTGTGCTCTCAAAACTTGACAGGGTGGCCTTAGCCCAAAAGAGAATGAGCTGCTGGTTCCCAAAGTACTTTTCCTTTTGCCATATACTCTTGGGAAGCCTTATGTCACTGAAAATTATCAACCCTATGGAAAAGCTCTCCACAGGCCTTCACACTCACTGACCTTTCCCTGCACATGGGAATGATTCCAGGAGTGCTTTAGGAGTCGTAATTCTTCATCCTGGATATGAGTTGTCCAAGGGGATTTCTGCTTCATAACCTTCTTCCTGCTCTGCTTTTAGTGGAGAGAAGGAGAAGCAAGGAGGGAACAATGACTGCAGAGCAAAGAGGTAGCTAAGCCTCTGAGAGCCATTGTATGTAAAGGAGGAGATAGCACTACTCTATGTTCAGGAAGAGAATACTAATTCCATGCCATGGCCATAAACTGAGCATTAAAACACACAGGTAACTGTCCTGAAAGCAGCAGAATGTACCTGTCTACTTGAACACTTTCCTAAACTGTTCCCCCTTTCAGAATGCAACCCTAAAAAAGAGGCTGGGAAAGTGAGCCTGGGATATTAAAAACAGACCAGTGGGCCAGAGAGATATAAAGTAGAATAAAAATGTCACGGGCTATTGCAGAAAGTGATTTCTAGTTAGGAAAAAGTGACTTGCAAGACTAATTTCGACATTATATTTGTCATGAGCAGATAAGATGAGCCAAGATTTTTAAATCCAACCATCCCTGCTTCCTTTGGCTGGTAGCAAAGAAAGAGAAACTTTGCACACAGCAGGGAGAATCTGATGCCGAGCTAATTGAGTGTGCTTGCAGAGTGAGCAGCAGATGACAAGGACAGGGTTGGCAGAATGTTGCCAGATTGTTTGATTAGCAATGGGATGGTTCAAAAGCTCCCTATCCTACCAGGGACTTGGCACAGTTATTGGCACATGGTTCAGTCCTCAAGTAGTTGTTCTCTGTGATACTGCTTGAGAAATGGCTCTGCTTCTCTGAAAACAGAAAGGGAATTAACCAAAACAAATCAAGGATGAGAAAGAAAGGCTATGAGACTTTGTCTATAAATGTTAGATTCTGGCTCTTCTTTCTTCTAATACCACAGAAACTTCAGATGAAATGAGATATTTGGGATGGGATAAAAATTGGGTAGTTGAAATTAAATCTGGCAGAAGTAGTAGAAGAGAGCATTGATGAGTGGGTGTTTTCTTTGTCCTACAGTTGATATCCATGTTATTGCTTTTCTCTTTGTGCCAGTTTAGACCAAACAGCCACAGAAATTAAATGAAAAAAAAAGTAAGTTGTTTGGGGTTTTTTTGTTATGGAACAAGCATGTTAAGAAAAGCAGCAGCACTATCTTCTGATGCATCAAACTTGCATCTCTGCTCTGGGAAAGAAAAAAAGCTGATTTTACTGATGCATATATAGGGTTGTATAGAACTTCTTAAGCACCAAACCTACCTACTGAACAAGTGTAAAAATCACCTTTGATTACTAACAGCAGCTCTTTCAGTTTACAGAGAAAATATGTATGCATTAAGAACAATTTTCTGAGCCATCCAAATCAGCATCTTTGGAAAGAATCCAGGTTGTTGATGCTGTAACATCAAACATACAATCCAAATTATGTTGTCCGGACATGCAGATAAATAAATTTTCTCCTTGCACTAAAGGCAGGAAAAATTAGAGGAACTGGCATCACAACTGAGATTCAAAAGGTATCTTGAATTACAAAATAACAACCTAAATACCTGAGAAAGAAGACATATGTAGATGCATATTTTATACATATAGTACAGCACATAATCAGATGTTATGAACTTGGTTAGCTCTGTTAAAGTCAACAGGGGAGAACTAACTTTCATCTTGTGACAGCTAAACCAGAGTATAGATAAGACTCGAAAATAGAATCATAGAACAGTTAGGGATGGAAAGGACTTGAAGATTATCTGGTTCCATAGAGATATATGGAGAAATACTGTAACATAGCCAGAAGTCTCATAGTGGGATTATAGTATATATGCCTCTATACTTCCTTCCAAATTGTACATGTAACTGCGATCTTGTCAGTTTTCCAGCATGTTCAGATGGATATGATGCTTTTCTCTAACACGTCAGTTTTCTGACTAACCTGTCATAACAATCTGTCACAACAATTCTCTGACACCTTACCACTGCTTTTTAAAATATTAGGGGGGTGTTCTGCACTCACAAGTTGGATTCATGTTCCTAAATAAGAGTGTGGGGGAGGTGTGTGACAGTATAGATATAAGTGTGTACGAATGCGTACGTAGACAGACACATACACAAATCCAAAATATCTGACTGTGAATCATTGTAACTACAATTAGAGAGGAGCAAGCAGTGTCAAGCTGGATATTTCTCCTAAGTCCGGCATCCTTTGTTTTCCAGTTTTGTGGAAGACCCCTTTTGTATTCTGTACCACATAATTCTGTGAACCATCAGTGTAGTAACATCACATTGCTGAGAAGTTAACTCCTTGTTTCAGCAGACTTTGCTTTTGGTTTAGGAGAGAACTCTCTTCAGTTTCAGTCAGATTCATTGATTTACTTGATGATGTTCAAATGATTCATATTATTTTTAGAAACATAAGCTAAAAACCATAATATCAAATGCCCAAATAGGTGCAGTTTCTGTTGCAAGTCCCTCTGGAAAGCCTAGCAACATGAGAATTGTTCAAAAAGTTGACTTCTTTTCATAGAAATAATGGTTCTTTGTTCTGCGTCTCACACCCAGACCTGTCAAGAGATTCCTGGAATTTTCTAATGATAGAGTACATTTCCAGAGCTGAGAAGAGGTCTGAAAACATGCATCTGCATAATTTAAATTCACAAGGCCATGACCTCAGCCCACAGATACCTCCTGATAATGATACTCCATTCTCAGTTGCAGTTATTTCCAGTAGATGAGTGTTGCTCATTGACCAGAATGGGGAAAAAGCTCATGGGGAAAAAAGACAAATTAAAACCCAAAAAACAACTATGGAGATTTTGTCTGCTGCTTACAATACACAGCTGTTAATTATCCTGCTCTTGGTTTTCCCAAAGGGCTGGCAAGAAATTCAGAATAACCTAAATCTCAGATTCTGCAACTTTCTAGAGCTAATAAGTGGTCCAGTGCTCTGGTGACTTAGTCTATTAAATTATTAATTAAACCCCTCAGCCTATCAGTTGGCATCTGAACAGTCATTCTACTCTATCTCAGCTGTGAACGCAGCCAGAGACATAGATAAGTTTCACATATTCCCTGGACCATGAGAAGCATCTTTGTTGTCTCTCTGCAGTGCTTCCCCAGGCCCACAAGATTCAAATCTCATATTCTTCATGTTCCAAACACACCACATGCTCCCCATCAGCTCATAAAGAATTTAAGACCCTCAGTTTGGACACTTGTGAACATCAAAGCCACATCCTCCTGCCCGAGGAATCAGGGATCACCGCCTGAAAATTATGAGGGACCAGAGAGACAATATTACATCCCACATGCAAAATAAAACAAACACTCCATGTTTCCCAAGGCGTTCTTTCTTTTTCCTTCTTCCTGTTTCCAAATGCACAGTCCCTGCTGGTCTCATCTGTGGGGGAGTCCTTTCTGACAAGCAGCTTAACCTCAAGTGCTTGAAAGTGAAAGCAAACAGGTTCCTGAAAGACTTTTCTGTACCTTTGAGAATATCAGTGTTCTCTACTGCTCTTTTTGAAACTGGAGCTCATGTTGGATGTTTCAGAAGTAGATGAAGTGGCCCAGAAACAAAGCTGTGTATAAAGAGAATATAAAGCATATTTCTGGCCTTTGCTTTCATTTTAAACTACCATCTCAGTATTTTTTCTCTGTTTCTGGGCATCTTCTTTGACCCTCATAATCACCACAGTTGTCTCTCAGGCAACGTTACCCCACTACCCTATTCATTTCTAATAGTGATTGCACTAAAGACTTCACTGTATTTGTAGCTGTTTAATCATTCATCACCAGGCAGCCTGGAAAATGCTACTGCTCTGTGGTTCTGGGCATTAGTAAGGACTAGTAAAATCTTCCTGAAATGAAGAATGGGTCATTGTGAACAGGCTTATATTCTGCCTTTACAGGCACATCCAATAAAGAAACTTCCTTCACACTGGGACTGTCCAAAACCCATTGACGTCAGTGGAGAGACCTGATCCCAGTGGGTTTTAAATTAGACCCTATAACTGAGACTTCCAAAGCAGCCTGGAGGATTCAGACACATATCTTTCATTAAAGTGAGAGTGTATTAAAGTAAATGGAAGATATGTGTATGAAATCCCCTAGACTGCTTTGAAAAACTAAACTACTGCGCAAGCAGTGCAGCTTTCCCCATAAAAATAGCTGCCAGCTCTTCCTTTGGTAAAAGTGATAGAACTGTGTGAAAAGATCCACACAAAGGCCAGGATCCCTCATCCTTTAGGAAAACAAGGAGAAGCATGGCTGGAGCACTTTGTTTTCACCGTTAAACTCTCCCCAGTTCAAAGCCATTTCGAAGAGCAGTTGGTTTGCTTTGGATCAGCAGAACTATTCTGAGAGAAGGGACATCAGGCCTGCACAGATAAGGGCTTCCATTTCAACCATGTTTCTGCTTGTCCCTGGCTTTCTGGGGAGTATGCAATAATCACAGGGGTTACACCAGTGGGAGGGTGATTTAGAGCATGGAGCAGACATGCCCAAATGCTATTTTCTCTCATAAAGTCTCATTTGGGGCTCAGAAACAAGAAGCTCTGTTTTCATCAAAAAGAAAAGAACACAACTAGGAGTCAGGTCTTCAGCCCAACTTAAGTGAATTTGCCACCCATGAGAGGAGGCTTTACTTTTAGCAGCACCTATCCCAACCCAACACCTTGAACATTGAAAAACATTTGAAATCATGATTCATATTCTCCAAATGGTGGTGCTGATCCAAGGATGCTAATCCCACAGAGGAATTTGGGCCTTGGAATGTCCATAGTGGCTGTCATGGGTTCAGCAGTAGCAGTCATTTTTCTCCTTCTTGGTAGCTGGTGCAGCACTGTGTTTTTGACTTGTGGCC